>OVBW01000066.1:0-58916 GCA_900406355.1 Erysimum pusillum | reverse complement strand
AAACTTTAAATTAAAGTTACAGTCCTTAAAGCCTCTACCAATCACCCCCAATATAGATATTAGATAAATAGAAGAGAACAGCTCAGAATAAACAAAAAAAATAAAAAAATAATAGATGTATAAATATTACTAGCACTTAACACTAATTAAGCGTGACAATAGAATAATTACATAAATTCTGATCTGCGTCACAACAGTAAGTTCGCATATCTGTGTAAGTGCCAGATTTAGTGTGATACATGTCTGCCACCTACTTTCTCATCCATTTTTTTTAAATTAGCGTTATCTAATCAAATACTTAGTCCATGCTTCAAATCTTCATACTAATATTATTTGAAAGACATTTTTAAGAAACTAAAAACTACTGTATTAAATATTATAAACAATGTTATTGTAATATAATCATTTTAATCATCTTCTATATAAAGATATCAAACAAACTAGGGTTTCAAAATCATAATTTTGAAAGAAGATGAGGTAGCAGTATTTGCTATATTTTTCTAACAAAAACAATTGAAAATATTATATATGTAGAGACCTTAAAATAATTGAACCGACAGTTAAAGAGTTATGTGCTCGTTGGTGAGATGTCCATTAAACCTGTCTGAATGACAACAAATATTTTATATTTACATAGTTTGTCTTCTATACTTCAAACCAGCTCCGTAACCATTACATTAAGAAAAGTTTAAAAAAAAAAACTAATACTAGTACTAAGATATTTTTATATAATCCGTTGATCCAGAACCATCGCTATTTAAATTTGGTCTTGCCAATTGCAAGTATGATACGGATTATATCGCGCAGTAACATATGATTTCGTAATTAAACGATGGCATACAACGACAAATTTGACCACAAATGCTATTTTGCTATTGTTGGTTTGATTTTCTGACACAAACACATCTTAGATTCGTATTTTTTGCATAATCATTACACTTTTTGAACTTGAAAAATGTTATCATCCCTTAATTAATATAAATATTAAAAGAAAAATAAATTAGTATTGTCTATACAAATTAGATGATGAGCTTTGCTGATGTTGTGATAAACCAAAACTATAATGGAAATATGATAGAAATTTGTCTAAATCAAGATCACAAAAAGTCATCGATTGGTACTAATGAAAGTATCAAATTTGCAAAAAAAAAAATTGAATAAGAATGATTAGGAAATTAGGAAAATATTACTCAGAAAGTCATCCTTTTAGTCTAATATCCCTTAGAATACTGTATCAAGCAACAATGCTAAAGATATATATAAGAGGCTTCATGCCGTGATTTGTAATCTACAATATGGTGTATGGTTTCATGAAAAATGAAAATAAACTTTTTTGTGCAAAAAATGAAAATAAACTAATTATCATTTTTTTAGGTTTTCTTATATATATATATCTCAAATGGTTGATTTTTAAGAGGAAAATCAAGTTAAGTTGTTAGAATAGGAATGTGATGTCAATTTTACTTAACCAATATAAATAATCAAATGGATGTATGTAAATTTGAAAGCAGAGTTGTCTTTTGCATTAAAAAAACTTTTTGGCGCGACTTCGGTTATGGAATTATTCTAATTTCTATCCCATGTTGTAGTCTCCCCACTCACATCTCCATCACTCTTCTCTTTTACAGTGGAAGGCCACGTGTCATTCCCATGATTCAAACAGAATATTCCCTTAAATACAACTACGAATTGATTATACAAAAAAACAAAAAAATATACGATCTAGATATAATTTTCGTTGGCTGTTAATCGACCTACGATCGAATACAGTTCAACTTTAAATATTTTTTACAGACTCATACATCAATAAGACAATAACACTAGACTGGTCGTCGTCTGATTTTTTAGAAGCTACATAGATTCCAAAAGAAAATATATGTATATAATGTTCTAACGGGGGTTTTTTTTTTCTTTTTGTCTAACGGGTTTTCATCACTACAAAATTATATATTTTATTTTCCTCAAAACTCGCCTGCTGTTTATTTATTTAACCATGCATGGTATTTTGTAGCTTGTATCTTTTTCTTCATTTTTTTCTTTGTTGATAATAAATCAAAGAACACGATAGTATGGTACTATTATCTCATAGTATATAGTAGTAACTTTAAATAACAGTATGGTAGATAAGTTAGAAATGAATGCCATTTCTGTATGAACCACGAAATTTGAAATACGCGACAGAATATATACATATACACGTACGGTCACATATCACTATCTATATATCCAGGTCCATGCAACGCAATAAAACTTTTGAAAATCGAGTCATTGTTGAATTGTGTGCTCATAGGCTGTTAAAGATTTCTCATGATCTCTTGAAGGGGACTTGTATTTCTGTCACTACATCCCATCCGTGTTGTCTTTTTCTTGAGAAAATGAAAAAGTGTGTAAGAAAATGTAAAGTGAATTAATCCTCATGGTCATAGGCTCAAGATTTGTTTTTTCATCTCAACTTAGATTTTTGATTATATAAGGGGGGAATTACAACAGCCTTTGCATAAAGCCAAATGGACCTTATTAGTGGATACAAAAAGCACTAATGAATCAAAAAATGGGTCAATAATATAGAGACTAAACAGAGGTAGGAGCACTCTCATTAACAAAGATGTCATGAAGTAAAAAAGGATAGCCCGTAGCTACATAAGAATACAGATGAGATCTTTTAATGACAAGATTATGCGATGAGAGACATTGTTCTATTTGTTGAGTGAGATTGCACTTCAAACTTCAACTCGTTCAAACGTTCCAAGGCAATCAATATTTCTGATCCTTGGTAACCAAAAACGTACAGGCCAGGCTTTGGGTCTTAGATAATTAGTTGATTTGGACATTAGAATGAGAAACAATGAATTTTCCTTACATCTATCAAGTCCATAATAATTAATTAAATTAAATTAATCTTAGCCTACCAGGTTTGACAAAATTAGTTAACACTTAACAGATATTGATAATTATCCTAAACCTATCGTTGTAATAATCCACTATTGATATATGTAAGTGTAGAAAAACATACAAAAATTAAGTATGATGATATGTGTTCGTGCATAATTCTGGTTGTCAAAAATCTGCATCTAATTTTAGTGATCATTGAGGTCTAGCTAGCCATCTTTAAACTGGCTTTTTTAATTATTTAGGTGGTTTGGTTTAACATATTACAATATTATTTTAGATCGATGAACATAAAAGATTAAATCTACCTATCTGATCTATATGGTTCAGAGTGACTATTGAAATAATTTGTAAACGGTTTACAGATATTATACACCCAAAATTTTAAAGTAATCGGAATAATAGAAATTATAATGTTAACTTCTTGTTTTGTTTTTTGCAGTTAATTAGAGTAATCAAAACAATTTTTGAAACAATTATATCTAAATGTGAACGAAATAGTTTACCTGACTTGGGCAAGTCATGAATGGTGAACCTAGACAATCAAATTCCTCTTTAAAGAGAAATCACTGAAAATTAGGGTAAAAAACAGGAAAAGAGAAAATTAAAGGTACAAAAAAAAAAAAACTGTTTGAAGACAAGAGAAGCATCTCAATGATTTTCACGAGATAGGACCTAGAACTTAGAAGTGGACTTTGATCGCGACTTTATTAGGGGTGGGCAATTTTGAGTCCCACATTGTCGTTCCTCATTCCTCACCATTCACCAACAATAACCATTTTTTCTACAATGTCTTGGTAAATATTAGAACCGATATATTTGTAATTTTTTTTACCGAGTTAACCAAAATTACCACGACTATTATTGGCATAAAGTTCAAAATTAAATAACCATTTACAATCGCGGATAACTTTTGTTCGTTAGATATATCGATTAGCAAATTAAATGACGCGTGAAAAATAAAATAAAAATAATAAGCTTTTGCATAAATATGTCATGCATCACTAGCTAGCAACCGATGACGCATCATAGTGCTACGAAATAAACTCACAACGCAGACATATATATATTGAGAAGCAGTAAATGTGTGATATAACCATCCTCACATGCAATTTCATATTCTTGTACATGAAAATTTACTACGACCTATTGAACCTAACCAATGCACATATGTCTCTATGGCGTGAAGTAGCTAGGTTCTTCTATAATTGATGGGTTATATACTTATATCATAAAATCTCATCAACCGAAGATTATCTCGATGATATTATGCAATTCAGGATTCGAAGACATGATATCCAAATCCGGAAAGTATAACCTGATAAATATCTCCTCATATCATGAAGAAGACACAATATTTGATAATAATAACATATAAACTATACGATTTTAAAGAGAATTTACTCTTTCTTTTACCACTTTAAAAGTAATTTAATTTGAACGCAAAGATTTTTTAAAAGACACCACACTAGTTTTTCAGTAACTTTCAGTCATTTACCATCTTGCACATAATGGTTATTTTATCTAGAAATCGAATTTTGATATACCATCCTATGTAGATTCCGAAACTGATCCGCCCAAAAATATATTCAAAGATCTATGAGAACATCTATCATATATGGTACAAGCTACCAAAAAAACATTCAATATGGTCCCAACGTAATGATATACAGTTAGAACTGAATTAAATGTATGCAACAAACAATGGTAGCTGGGGGCATATAAACCGAATAGAATAGTTTTCAATTAAAAAAATTTACATAAAAATGTATGTGTATGCAATTAAAAATATACTATCACTATACTGTATATGCAAGAAAGGAAAATAGCAAAGTTGCTTCCAAATACATTCCTGTTTGTTACCGAAAAACTCGCTTTCCCCACATATATACAGTTAGTTATAACTTAGTACTATAAGTTAACATTTTATATCAATACGAAAAAATTGAACAGAATAAAATATGGATTGGAGGAAGATTGATCAAAAATATAAATATTTATTTTTAAAATATACTACCAAATTAGAAAGAAAAAAAAACGCATTTGCACCCAAAAAAAAAAAAGGGAGAAAGAAAAAAACGCATAGTTTGCAAAAGATTTTTTTTTTATTAGTTAGATAAAACTAGATATATAAAGGAAAAGGGACTGGATTTGATATAATAATAATTACGACAGCATGATTCTCTCAAGTCCTACCTTAATGTCGAAAAAGAAAAGTCATTGAGCTGTCGGATGGTACTCTTTAATGATTTCACCAGCAATATTTCTCTATATATAGAGAAAAAATAAAATCCTTACCTAATACCAATTTTTACCTCCCTTTCTTTCATTGAACAATCGGCTACAATTAGTTCAAAACATGTAATTATCAAAAGAAACCTCATATAGTTATTGACGTTTACAAAACAATTATACGGCCGAGGGGATTCATATAATCTATAGCTTATGCATCGTCCTGAATTAATACATAGGTGCGGTCTTGAGTACATCTTGTGGTCCTCAAGAAAATTATTATAAAAATGTAATATATATACATATATGAATTTGTATAAATGCAAACACACATACACTTTCTTTAGAGGATTTTGGGTAGCATGTTCATGGGTCAGCATGCTGTCTCCATTATCTTTTTGATGTATTTTTAGGTTTTATTGTGAGAAATTCAAATAACTACTGCGATCTGTTAATAATTAGAATCACAACTAATTAAAGTAAATGGTGAAGTACTATTTTTTTTGGAATCACGTTTTCAAATATCAAACCTACAAGATTTGCATTATAGTTGAAGAGAGATCTAGTGCCATGTAGGTATATCAAAAATATATAGTGTCACACGCAACATACACTTTTTTATTTGTTAATGTATACATACATATCATATCCTAGCTTACATGAAAACAAAAACGTATGTTTTCATACAGACGAATCATACCCTAATTTAAAATAAAATATTGTTGGTTAATTGAAATAAATTAATATTTCCACTTGCTATAAATGAGAAAGCACTTAAGTACATTTAGTTGACTCTACCTGTCATCTCGCTCGCTCTCTCTCTTTCTCTTTCTCTCTCTCACTCTCTCTCTCTCTCTCTTCATATCCCGGCCTTGTTATGTGGTCGGAGAGATAGGAGTGAATAATGACCTGATAATGAAGGTGTGTGCTGAGCAAGATGGAGAAGCAGGGCACGTGCATTACTAGCTCATCTCGTTTGCATATATATACTGTCTCACCCAATGCATGTGTATATATGCCGTATAGATGTGTGGAGTGTGATGATGATTGAGTTAGTTCTTCATGTGCCCATCTTCCCCATCATGACCATTTCACCTTGATGCGATGACGACGATTCTAGTGTTAGTCATATACTGACGCACGTGAGAATATATTTATATCGATAAACACACACGTGTGTTTGTGTGTACGAGCTATGTCGCGTATTTAGAGAGAGTAGAGATACCCTGCAAAAGTATCTACTCCGTACGTAAACAAGGGAAGCTTTAAGTCTTGGAAATATCAGGTAGGTCTAACAAAGTTATATGTATAATCGTATATATTATCACGCATCTTGATTAGAATCGCTTATATATAAGTTGTTCAATATCATGTCATAATGATCACATACGTTCGGTTAGCGAGTATTAGATAAGAGATCCGACTATTCAAGTCTTTTTCTTTTAAATGAAAATCTACAATAAGATATGTTGCTAATTCTATTGGGGTATGTTGTCATTAACCAATGTTTCATCTGACTACTGTCATATCATCAAGCAACGGGTAAATTACTAAAACAAATTAGCGGGCTCTCCTTTTTCGGTTTTGTGTGTATATTATTATTAATATTCATTTTGGACAAAAAAAAATCATAAAGTTCTTTAGAGAAAAAGGAGCATTTCATCATATGGTTCCTATATTTTATGTATAGAGTAATAACGACCATCTTGAAAGTGAAACTGGACGATTCTGACGTAACAAGTTAATTACTAATGTGTCGCCTATGAGGTTAATATATATAAATAATCAAATAATAAAACAATTACTATAAGATTACCGAGTAAAGAGATGAGTAATTTAATTGATTAGTGGAGCATGCGTTCATTATTTTTAAAGATTATACTTGCACTTGCTGGTTGATTATGTATGTACCTTTGTTTGCTCTGTTTTCTTTCCGTCCACGCGCGCGTTTAACATAACAACCATATATACTAATTTTTAATGATCGCATTATAATTAATTGTTTTTCTGGGGCTTACAATAACTTAAAAACACGATACACATACACTTCCAAGCGTACGAAATACCAGTTACATATATATATATATACCAGTATTTAAACTTATTAGACGATTAAAAAAGAGAGAGAGANAGAAAAAAAATTTTAAAAAAAAAAAAAAAAAAAAAAAAAAAGAGAGATAAAACTGAAATTCCATTTCATTTCAAAAGGAGCGAGATCACTTTGTTAAATGCAACTATGATTGTCGTTTCCGAGTACATGAAAGCAACTACAGAAGCAGCTTGAATTCTTCGAGATTCAGAAAATTTCTATTTGAAAGTAGAAGAGAGCCAAGGCCGAGGAGTAACATCACCACGAGAAGCAGAATTGCAGGCCTTATTATTCTAAACGTCTTATTTTGTTGGGCCAATATATCTTCCAAGGCCATATAGTGTGGGCTTTACTAAAGACAACAGTACTATTAAAATATTTAAATCGTAACACATTTGATAGATTGTGATTTAGTTTTTTTTTTTTAACACTGAATCGTTCGATGTCATTATCAAAGGGAAATAACAAAGCCTCTTCAAGTTTGTACCAGTAGGCACTAAGCGACAGAGGTGATAAAAAAAATAGGAGAAAAAAAACAAGACCAATTAGAACTACAGTAAAACCTCTATAAATTAATAACATTGGGACCGTGAAATTTTATTAATTTAGAGAGGTTTTAATTTATCGATAAATTAATAATTATTAATTTATAGAGATATTTGCCTTATTTAGTAATTTATTTTTTAAAAAAATACTTAAAAATTAAGTTTTTGTTATAATCAATAATTTTCTTGAATCAATTACAAATAAAAAATAATTATCATGTCTAACAGATAATATCAAAAGTTTTCGATGAATTTTAACAAAACATAATGCAAGTTCAAGATATATTTTCACTAAATATTTTTATATATAACATATCTATAAATATATTTCCACATATTTATAAAATTATTAATTTATAGTATTGATGAGACCATATATTTACATAGGATTTCTAAAATTTTTATTATATTATTATTTTATCGAATTGTGACAAAATTTACACTAGTCCCAACTCGGGACCGGAGAAATTTATTAATTTATAGAGGTTATTAATTTATCGAGTATTAATTTATAGAGGTTCTACTGTAGTTCTTCTTAAGGGTCTCAAGGTAAAGACTTGGTGGTAATCAGACAAAGTAAAAGGGAAGAGTATTGGCTGGTTGGTTTAGAATGAGATCTTTCCTGAAATATCCGGTGGAAATTATATTATTTAATCTGTAAAAAATATAGAAAAGAAGAAGAAGAAAAAATACTATGATTGAAGTTTGGAGCCTAACGGTGAATTAATATTGCCATTATGTTATTGATCCTAGTTGCAAATTTCGAAGTTGTACATATGAGTGGTAGACCACGAAAAGAATTGAAACAATAAATATAATTGGGTGATTGCAAAACTGTATAATGCGAGCGTGGACAGAGGCGGAGGGAGAGAAGTGTCACAGGGGTCAACTGACCCCCGTGGATTCTAAAAAATTATTGAATTTTAGTTAAAAAATTTAGATTGACCCCTGTCCAATTTAACAATTGACCCCTGTAAATTTTCTATAAACTACATTTGAAACACATATAATATAATTTTATAGGTCCATTAATATAAATTAACTTAAGTTAACATTAGTTTGTGATTTTATCATTAGCTTAACAACTATTCAGCTTCTTCTTCTTTGTTTTGTTTTTTTTCTTTTTTTTTCTATAGAAGGATTTTTTTTTTTTTCTCAAGCTCTTATTGTTTATTTTATTATGACCCTCATGACTAGAAATCCTAACTCCGCCACTGAGCGTGGAACGTACGTCGGTGTTCGAACACATGGTGAATCTCTTTCCGTGTTAATGGTGTACTTATTACATAACGCGTCGTCAGATTTGAACCGTCTTAAAAATATTTGACAACCGTGTTCCAAAACTTTATTTTTCTTTCTTAAAGGAAAATCTTTATCTTGGAATATTTTTAGAAGAAAAGAAAAAAATATACTGATAAAAAAGTTTATGCTCGTAGTCGTAGACTTTCTTCTCTTTTAAAAGTCAACATATTCGATCCAGATATTTATTTTATAAATTATAGTGAGACTCTCCCTAAACTTATCTTCACGGCATAACAACCAGACAAAAGAAAGAAAAGAAAAAAACATTTTGAAAGAAGGAAAGCAAAAGAAAACAAAATAGAGAGAGTAGTGTATCCATTTTGGAGGAGAAGGAAAAGAATGGAGCAGCCCTATGCGTACGCTTACCCACAAGGCGGTGGCCCTTCGGCTCCACCGCCTCCACAAGCCGGAGTGGTAGTGGATCCAAGGTACTGCGCCCCGTACCCTGTAGATCTGGCGATCGTACGGAAGATGATGACGTTAACGGACGGTAACTTTGTGATAACAGATGTGAACGGGAACCTGTTGTTCAAGGTGAAGGAACCCTTGTTTGGTCTTCACGACAAGAGGATCTTGCTCGATGGCTCTGGAACTCCGGTCGTGACTTTGAGAGAGAAGGTACAAATTAGTTAAAAACAGAGCACATAACTTGAATTATAGTACAATTCTTAATAGGGTTGATTGAATTAAGAATTGGTGATTTGCAGATGGTGAGCATGCATGACAGGTGGCAAGCGTTTAGAGGAGGGAGTACGGAGCAGCGTGATCTGCTGTACACGGTGAAAAGATCGTCGATGCTTCAGCTAAAGACCAAACTTGATGTGTTTTTGGGTCACAACAAAGACGAGAAGAGATGTGATTTCAGAGTCAAAGGCAGTTGGCTCGAGCGTTCTTGTGTTGTCTACGCCGGCGAATCTGACGCCATTGTTGCCCAAGTAAACTAATTAACTCTCTTTCCTTCCTTTTTTTTTTATGTCCTTTTTAACTTTGGTCTTACATGGAACTTTCATATTAGTATTTTCTATAATATCGAATTAAATTTTTGGTTTGGTTTAGTTAATTTTTTCTTCACCTGATTTATTGATGATGAAATAAAAATTGTGAATGGCAGATGCACAGGAAGCACACGGTGCAGAGTGTATTCTTGGGAAAGGACAATTTCTCGGTGACTGTTTATCCAAACGTTGATTATGCCTTCATTGCCTCCCTCGTTGTCATTCTTGATGACGTTAACCGAGAAGACCGAGCCGCCTCCTGATCCCACGCTTTTAGTTACTCCCTATTAGTACTAGTATGCCTTTTGGTTTTGTACGTATTCTAAACCGTTGTTCATCTTTGTGTGACCATCTCAGTTGTAAAATTATTAAATAACTCTGCCTCTCGTTGCTTGTTTGAATGATTATGAAGAATGAAAATACGTATTTGTATTGGGATACATTACATGTGGGGAATTAATGAGACAATCTGCAATTATTAATGGCGATACATAGTAAAACGCTAAAAAGTAAAAACAATCAAAGCCAAGCCCATCTCAAAAATTTTAACGGCCCAAATATACGAGTAATAATTGCTATAAGCTCGAGACAGATTTGACCCGAATAAAAAGAGTCCAACAAAGCCACGTGGCTATAAATGCTGAAGGAGTGGGACCGAGTGTTACTGAGGGAAACAAAAGTGAGACATTTGAACGGACACACGAATTTGTCGGAAAGCTGATTTTATCTTTCTATATATGTACGTACACATAGAGTAAGTAAATTGTGACTACTTCACTAGTTATAAATAGTAAACTCGCTACAGAGTAGTTTTACAAATTATGTATGTTCTAAAAACTGGGTAAATCACCAACACGTCTTCCTCTTGCTGAAAATAAAGGTTTATTTTGCGTGAATTTTGGAAAATGAGGCCTTCTTCTTCCTCTTCCTCCTCTGGTTCTCATTCGTTCACGCTGTCGTCGGTGACGGTGGCGGTCGACAAAGCCACGAGCGAGCTTCTCCTCACTCCTGATTGGACCATCATCATCGCCATCTGCGATTCCCTCAATTCCAATCGCTGGTAATCACAAATGTTCCATCTCTTTATAAGTATAATGAATGAATATTCCTGATATGTTCTTGATTTCATATATACAAGACCCCGACGTTTAAAATTTGTTCAGGCAATGCAAAGATGCGATCAAAGCTGTGAAGAGGAGATTGCAGCACAAGAGTTCTAAAGTGCAATTACTCACTTTAACGGTACTTTGCTTTCTTTGTTTTGATCGCATGCATGAATATGAACCTGCCTGTTAATCATATGTGTACTAGCTAGATCCGCTGACTCTGAATACTATTTGCATTTCCTTAGTTGTTGGAGGCAATGCTGAAAAACTGTGGGGACTTTGTGCATATTCATATCGCTGAAAAACATGTTCTTGAAGATATGGTTAACATTGTGAGGAAAAAGGTCAATTTTGATTATCTTCTTGTTAACTAATTCTCCAAGTATGATCATGTTTTTTCTTCTTCTTTTGGATATAATTATCTGTATCTGATATGTGTGAGCGTTGAAATTGTATTGTGTGTGAAAGGGTGATCTTGAAGTAAGGAACAAAATCTTGATATTGTTGGATACTTGGAACGAAGCATTCAGTGGAGTTGCTTGCAAATACCCTCACTACAACTGGGCCTACCAAGAGCTTAAAGTAAGTCAACCACTTTCTTAGAATTTTATCCATATTAATTTGATCCCCTTCCATATGCGTTTTGTAATTCAATTGGATGGATGATTGAATCCGCAGCGTTGTGGGGTGAAAATTCCACAACGTTCGAAAGAAGCACCTCTGATGCTTGCACCACCTCCAGTGACACAGTCTTCTTCTTCTTCTATGAATTTAATGTCCGTTGGTTCATTCAGAAGGCTCGACGAAACAATGGCTACGGAAATTGAGAGCCTAAGGTTAGCTATGTTCTCTGAAAATCAACCTATCTATTCCAAACCTTGTTTAATTATTTGTTGTCGATTTTTCCAGCTTATCAAGCCTTGAATCGATGAGAAATGTGATGGATCTTGTAAATGACATGGTTCAGGCCGTGAATCCATCTGATAAAACAGTAAGTGTGGAATCACTCCTTTGCAAAATCTAACTCCAAATGATCTCTGGTTTGGTAAAATATAATATCCCTGCAGGCCTTGAAAGATGAGCTGATAGTTGATCTAGTAGAGCAGTGCAGATCTAATCAGAAGAAATTAATCCAAATGCTCACAACAACCGCGTCTGTCATTCTCCACCTTTCAACTACATCTTAATCAGCTTTACTTGCTCCCTTTTTTCTTACCTTATTCTGCCTTCTTCTTGTCAGGGACGAGGATGTTATGGCACGTGGGCTCGAGCTGAATGACTCTTTGCAGGTAGTGCTCGCTAGACATGATGCTATTGCCTCTGGTGTCTCTCTTCCTATGTTGCAGGCCCCAGAGACAAGCTCAGCCCTCAAGACTGCTGATCCTGCTGCTCTTGACTCTGAGTCTGATTCTTCTTCATCATCGAGCAGTGAAAGTGAAACAGATGAGGATGTTAAAACTGGCTTTATGCAGTTAGCCAAAAGGTTATCCATTCATTCACAAACTCAAACAATAGTATTTCCGCGAGTAACAAAGTTTACACTAGCATTGCATTCTCGAATTTGCAGGCACGCTCTATTAAATGCCCAACACAGCGATGAAGAAGAAGAAACATTGCTTCTAGGCAACAACAAGAAAGAAATAACAGCAGAAACAGAATCCCAGACACAGTGCAAAGATCTAGCTTTATTCGACATAGCGACAACCACAACAACAGCAACAACCAAGTCGGAGCAGGACATTATTGAACTTCTCAGCCTAACTCTGTCAACAACTGCTCTGCCCTCTCCACAAACGCAGCCGCAAACGCAGCCTCAGTCATATTTCGCTAATGATAATGTTCTTATGAACAGCTACGTTGTCCCCTGGGCACAATCTCAGGCAGAACCGCAAGTCCCAAAAATGTCTCAGTTTGCTCCACCGGGACCTCAGTTTCAGCCATGGCCTCCGCAGCAGCAACAACCTTTTTCATACGGTTATCCTCCTCAGCCACAATGGAGCAGTGTCCAAGTAAACAGTAATGACACAACATTGTGGAGCCAGGGAGGCAATGAGAATAAGGTCTTTGAGAGAAACTTGCAATACTCAAACTCTTTCCCCGCTAGAGCCGTGGGGACATCTGGTGCTGCTGCTGCGGTGGACGGGCAGCTACAAAGACCGTATGTTCCTCCGTACAGATTGTTTGAAGATCTTAACGTATTCCGGAACACAGATGGAGGCGTTAGGAGTAGCAAATGACCTTTTTCTGGTATTAGGATATTATGGTTTCAAAATACTTCATATGATAGATAATAAAGCTTTCAGGAGAAGTCTTTCAAAACTTAATATTTGATAAGAGAATAATAGTTAAAAGTTGACAGAGAGATCTAACAATCTTTCCACCATTACTTGTGCTCTTTTCTTTACACGATATGAGTAGACAGATAATAGGAAGATGTAAGAAAATACACACAGAAGAACTATTTACATGCGTAAGTAGAGAGACCCACAAATTTATTTGGCAAAGCCTCCTCAGTTAGTGTTTCTTGCATCCTCTCATCGGAGGCTAATTAATCAATTCTACAAATAACACCCCATTTTACCCCAATTCCGAATTCACTTTGCAATCATTAACTTACTATTTGTCATGATCTTCTATCTTGGAGGTTGTGTGATGTGGTGGGTGTATAAGGAGACGAAGGAGCCAGCAGCCCCTGCGGCTAGTAAGACTTGGTATGGGTGAAAGGCGAGGCAACTGACTGGGCCAATCTTTTGTGCCATGAAGGAAGTGTGGTTCTTTATGATCCCAAGTTGTTCTCCCTTAAGGCTGAACACTTTTATTAGCTCTTTTGACCCGCTCGCTATGATTGGAGCGTGTCTATGAACACCCAATGCTGTGACTGATCCTCTGTGCGCATGTATCGTCAGGTATGACTCCTTTGTTCTTCTCAGATCCAGAAACTGGATGTCACCTGCTTGCGACGCGCTCACAATCTGAGACACAAGAAACATGTCAAGTGAAGTGAGCAACTAAATGCCTTATGAACTGACCGACGAGAATCAGAGATTTGGGTGTGTAACCTTTGCCGGATCAAGTCCAGGCTGAAAGCTGAGTCCAACTACTTTTTCTACTCTCTGATGAGGCCGGGTGGCGCACACAAGCCTATACATTGGAGAAGTGAGATTTCTTCTAGTCATTTAACTAATAATCTTGGTTAATATGTCTGAAAGCACAGTAACCGACATTAGATCCAAAGGAGAGAACTGAACAATCTCTCTAAACTAACTTACGAGTGAGGTGTCCGAACGTCGTAGAGTCTTACAGATCCATCTGCAAAACCAGCAGTAAGTTGGCTCCCATGCACTTGAGAAGCCGACTGCAAATACACACACACAAAAAAAAAAAACAAAAAAAAACAAAAACCATCAAGCAAGATCCGACCAGTCTAGACTCTAGAGATCCTGTCTTCATATATAGCCAAAAGAAAATCTAGAAAATATCTTTTTTTGTAACAGACTTGAAAATGCTAACTTACAAGGGCTGTGACTCTGCATTCTGCTTCAGAGGCCACATATTTGATGAGCTGTTCTTTTTCCAGGTCCCAAAGCATGATGGACGACGATTCCCCAGAAACATACTGTAGACACGCAGTAATACGTCAAATACAAGTAAACCAAATTTCACAACTCCAAAATAAAAATGATTCATGTTGTGAATGAAGTGGCCATATACCAGGTAACCTGACTGTTGTTGCCAGTCCACGACAGCGTTCAGACCACTTGCACTGGGCTTGTGACCTTGGATTGAAGAAAACCCTGTGACAAGCTTTTGTCTACCCTTTGTTGCGTAGTCTTTCCATACACGGACTGATCCATCGCCTAAACAAGATTTCAGAACCATCTGTAAGAAATTTTAAACCGCCATAGTCAATCAATAACTAAAATGCGAAAAATGCTTTGAACATTACATGAAGCAACAAGTAGCAGAGAGTCATCAAGTTCATTGACAAGACAGAGCTTTGAAATTCCTTTGTCATGAAAATCGTGATTGTCAAAGCCATTAAGAAGAGTTGCTTCCTCGTAATTCCACACCCTGACAGGAAAGACAGCTAACTTAGAGTCCAACAGAGGCAATTAAGTCAAAGAGCAGTTTCTAGATGAAGCGTTTGAGTGGAAGAGGGATTTCAAGGTGAAGCATTTTATAACTGATGGCACTAAATAGACAGCACTGATCCGACAAATCTGTTCTAACAGATACCCACTATAAATAGAAAAGTTTACAACATTGTACACCTGGCGTAAAAAAATTAGCTTGTATTTAGCCTTACAGAGGGCACTCGGAATACAAATTATTTATCTGATGTCTAAAATTTTAGCTAAGCCATGAAATTTTGTGCATACCTGATCCGTTCATTCTCATCGGCAGCAACTACAATAGGAGAAAAAGGGTGAAGGAGGGCCGTCCTTGTTCCCATTTCAAACTTTGTATCCCAATTAGCAATAGGAATATTGTCAAGTCCGCTAATTGCTGGTTTGAGGATAAAAAGAGGTTGTGATACGGTTCAAGTAATTAATATCGATATAGAATAAGACACAAGAAACAGATATAAATAACTTACATGAATGCTGGCACTTTACAACATGCTCAAGCGCAAACTTTTCTTTCTCTTCTCTTTGGGCTGCTATCTCTCCATTAGCATCTGCTCCGCCAAGAAGAGGTTTAGAAAAGTGAGCACAGCTCCATTTGTAGATAGCTGATTGTGGAAGCAAACTCCGTTCAGATCCACTTACGCTTAAAAGCGGATCAGCCAATCCAGAGTCGGGAGAACCCAGCAGATGAGGTCGGAACTCTAGTGAACAAACTCTCCTCAGTCCAATTAAATTGCTTGTTTGAGGAGGGCTTACCAGAGGAGTCCTAAATGTTAACGGCAGATGACCTGTCAACATTAGTTTAATGGTTCAATACTTAAAGTTTATAACGGAAAACAATTTTAAGATATATATAAAATGATGATTCAAACCAGTGTACCAGTAGCCATATCAAACAATGACGATGAGCGAGCTAGGCCAGCCAGAGGAGTGTGAGATGCTGATGCTGCTTCACCTGGTCGGCCACTAGACTTGGAGGGTTTTGCGTCAACTTGTTCAATCCCAATAACAGATAGCACACGCCGCCCAAGGCTTGCAATACGTGGAGATGGATCTTTAGCTAACGTAAACATAGCTCTAACGCATTGCGAATAGATAGCATTATCCAGCGGTCTTGGCTGATGGACAACTCCATTGTTGACACCATCATGCATGATTCCAGAATCAGAATGCAAGGAAGAATCATCAGATAATGGTGATCCTTGCATTGGCCTGGAAGAACCATGGGGGCTGCTTGAGATTCTTCCCTCACGAGCCATTGGTTGGCGGCGATCAGGGCTAGCCCTAGTCAGAGAACCCATGTGTGAAGAAACAATTGTTGAAGTCCCAGCGTCGTGAATCTTGGCCATTGAAGGGAAAGAAGTTCGCAGAGAATTTGTCTGAGGCTTCCTATATGAAGCTGCAACCGACTTTAAATGCTGTTTGTGTCCAAAGGCAAACCGTGCGAGAGCTGTGGGACAATAACAACATGTTGAGTATATTCAGGAGATACAATCCAAGCATTATTCTCAACCTTTATAAACGGAGGAGATATAAGTTTAAAGGTTATTAATTTGAGTTAATGTAGACCCAAGTTATCATATAATACGACTATAAGATAATTCCATGTAGGTTATGCAAATCAAGGAGCTCTGTTCCCACAATTTTGCATGATCAAAAGTTATATGCTTTGCATACCTACAGCAACTTCTGCTCGGACAAGCGGGCTCCCATCTGAAGCTACATCTAAGAGACTTTTTATGATAATATTTTCAACTATAATCCTTTCATCATCATCAAATTCTTCATCACCAACACCTTTACCAGAGTCAAACCCAACATCAAGTAAGCTACCCAGGGCAAAAACAGCAGCAGCCCTGACCTGCAAGAAAATGGTGTTGCCTGCAATTAGACTGCTAATTCAAAGCAAAAAAAATACTAAAATCATATACGATAGCTACGCTTCAGGTGAAGCATCACCTCTGGTTGGGCCTCTGAAAGCAGAGGTATCAACTTTTCAGAAGCGTTTGCCTCCCTACCCATGATCTGGGCCTCCACAAAGTCCTCCCACAACTTTCCAAGGCAAAGACAAAGCCATTGTAGAAACAACGGTTCTGGCGGTGGATCACATAGTTGGGTAGCTTCGAGGTGCCCCAGACAAACACCAATTAAATTAGCTTCGAGACACGATTCTTGGCCTCGTTTGTAGCCATCGACAATAACAGCCAAAACAAACGCAGCCATAGCACGTTGTTCTGGGAATGCATCAGAACTATCTAAAAATCTGATGAAATATATATGGCCCCGGTCCTTCACAAGATCAACTTGACATGACTAAAAACAAAGAGAAATCCCTCAAAACGTTAGCAAAATCCAAAGAATGAACAGGAAAATGAAGTGCACAATAGCACAATGACCAAGTATAAGGAACATGTCCCATTTTCCACGAATTGAAAGCAAGATGCAAACAGAAATGCTAGCCACCATTTTATGGCATTTAAAATTTATCTTATGAATAAATTAAGTGAACAACATTTATCTGGGTCTTCTCAATATCAAGAAAACAGAGACATATTAATGCTGCAGCCCCAAATGGAACTAGCAGAGGTAAACAAGAAACTAACAAGCAGATACCAAAGAAACTGCTCATTAAACACCAAAAATGTACCTTATCAAGTGCTAGAATCTTTGTCCATATGAAAACAAGAATCTGTCGTAGCTCAATAGTTGTTGTTTGCAGCAGCTTCACTACGCAAGGAAATATTCCAACAGATAAGGCCTAGAAAAATAGTCACTTCATGTAAGGACATACATACAAGATAACACAGGAGAAGCAACGTCTACAAACAAGGGAAAAACAGGACTGCAAGGCATTAGCGGTACCAGATCGACAGCCCAAGGACCCATATCAAGAAATCTTCCAAGAAGCACAAGAGCACGAAACCGATGGCACTGGCTAAGTAAGACCTGATACGAATCAGATTCCAAGTCAGGTAAGATGGTAAGAAATAAATAGATGTAAGATGGAAGGGAAAGAATGAAGCCAATGGTTGCTCCTTAGAACACCAATATGAAAGCAGCAGTGTAGATAAATGATAAGTAGATATGGGTGTTTTCTCGTGGACCATAAGAGAGGGGCCTGTTTTAAAAAGAAAAGAAGGGGGTAAATTTAGGGTTCTTGAGGTGGCACCTGAAGAACAATAGGCAACTGCTCCGGCGGCTTCTTGTGCTGAGATCCATGATCAAGCCAGACCTCAAAAGCAGTCAGTTGCTCAGTGAAAAATAGACTTGGCTAGAGAAAGGAGAGTAACAAGCATTACCAACAAGACAGAGATCATACAGTATTATACAATAACAAGGAAATAGTAGACAAGACAAACCTGAAACTCTGTATTTGGGTCAAGAAAAAGTTGGGGAAGCTGCGAAAGGCAGATTTCAGCAGCCATGTCCCATGCATCCCTGGAAAACAGCAGCTGTTAGCTGATGTAAAGAGCTCACACGTACAGATTCATCAAAATGCAAATTAGGGATAACGCCCAATACCACATATGATGCTGATGCGTAGGAGGTAGCATAGGATGGGATATTGGGGTACAATTCCCAGACCGCATTATCCTCTCAGCAAGTAAGAAATTCCGGAAAAGGCTAGCAACCAACAAGTCCTGTCTGAATAATCTCTGGAAAAGTTCTGTGGGGTAAAACTAACTTCATGAGGAATGGAGAAACAAACAAGACGTCAAACTTGAGAGTTTGGCCTAGATACAATTTCGCCTTGATTCATTAGGCGGAAAGTTTGGGAAGTACCGCGAGGAAGCACATTCCAGGCAATGGTATCTGTTACTGCAGTGAAGATCCAGTTCAACTCTCCTAACAATGTTTTACGGTCATTTTGGCGGCCGGGAATTCTATCAATAAGTGATTCATCTATAAATTCTTTCAGAAGAGAACGTCTGCAGAACCTGCAAAGAAAAGCCTCTATGAAGGCTGAACTGAAAGCCAAAATAAACTGCACAGATCTGGATGGACATAAATGAAAGGCAGATAACCTGAAGAAATATATGATAGGAAACATAAACAGAGCCTAGAACTGAAGGCGCACATCTCAATAAGTAACAAGGGAGGTGAAGGCTATCAATAGGATAATAAGATGACCAAATTAGTGTAAGCAGAACTACTTAGCAACCAGCACCATAAAAAGTTGAGATTCAAAAATTTTATGACGAACCATATGTAAGCCTAGTTTTCCTATGCAAACCAGTACGACAGCTGATAATAAGCATATATCCTGATTATTACGTCAACTTTCGGGAATTGCTGCATCAGTCACTCTTAAAAATAAAGACATATGCATAAAGTATTCTCTCCAGAAGATATTCGATCTTACCTGTGGAGAAAGCAAGCACATGCTAACTAAAAAATTTTGATGGAGTAACACCAGGTTTCAGATAGAAGAAAAGGTGACACCCAAGCACTTAAAACAAGACAGAGATGAAACGAGAAATTTACCATTTCAATGCCATCTTAATAGGTGTCGTGAGGCAAGAAGTAAAAACGTCAGCTGGAAATTCAACACTCTGAGGAAGTGTCTCATGTACATCACAAGCAGCCAGTAGAATGCAGTCCTTCGGGGGTCCAGAAGATTCCCCATCGTGAAGCTACCGTAAAGAGTGAAACCATGTCAATCATCTTACGCAACGCAAATTGTATTGTAGAACCAACATGTATCCGTATAATATGAGTAATTTACCTCGGCGAAGGCATTAACAATGACCCTAGCAGCAGAGCAGTCAAAAACGTAAATTGCGGGTGTCTTCAACCAGGAATCAAGTTCGCTAACCGGCAAGGGAATGTACTGCGTAAAATTCTGCAGACACAAGATGAAAAGGTGGGTGATAACAGAGAAAAAGAAGATGGAGAGTGTAGAGAAAGAAAGGTCACCTTATTGTATACCCAGATTTCACCATTGGGTGTAGGTTTAGGCACACCATGGCCGTTATAATGAAACAAAACTCTCTCAGTCTTTGCATTTTGGCGACAAGACAAGCACAGCTTCCTCACATCATCCTTGGTAGGATCCAATTCCACCTTGTATCGAGCCTGATAAAAATCCAAAGAAGAGAAGAAATGAAGAGGAAGGAAACTGAAGAAAGCAACGAGTAAAAGTGGTGGAAATGAAGTAATCACCCTAGGCAGCCATCTCTCGTACTGAATGCTCAAGCTTTGGCCAATAGTCTCGAGAGCTCTTCTTGTGGGAAACATAGAAAAAGGATCTGAGATGAAACAAAAAAAATGATAAACGGGAAACATTGAAAGAAGAAAAAGAGTGGGATGAAGGAGGAAGTAGGACCAATCCAGCATTCCAAAGTTGCACAAGGAGAAATCTTAATAACATCAGGGGGGTCAACAGTAATGTGCAAACACAAAACAAGAGCAACACATCCTGTTTTCATCTGCAGATAACAAAAGAAGAGAGAGAGAGAGAGAGACACATGAGAGTAAAGATATAGCTTAAGCAGTGAAAATGTATAATAGAGCATGTAGCTTGATTGTGCCTAAAGTAGAAGAATAAAAGAGGCAATTCGCAAATAATAAGGCAAGTGGAACATACTCGCTCTTTAAGGCGCCATCTGGGGGAATGGGGAACATCTAAGGCCTCGGAGGCGTGGTGTCTAAGGTCGGAGAGCACAAGAGTCTGAGGCAAGTATGCCATGCTTGTGGCGGTGACATGGTCGGCGCAGTCTTCGTCTTCGTCGTCCTCGTCGTCGTAGCGGTGATTGGTGACAAGGGTAACGGAAGATTGAGAGAGCGTGGAGACCATCAAGCCCCCTAATGCCATCCAAATCCCCCCCCCACCAACTAATCAATAATCCAGCTCCAACCCTAGCAACTACTCCGGAGTGTGGCGGCTCTACAGATAGACAGACAAGTGTGGAGATGCCAAATTTGGGATTTTGTGAATAGACAAGAAGGAACAAGAAGAAGATGAAGAAGAAGAAAGGGAAAGCCGTCATTCAGTCAATGTGTTGCGTTTTGTCTCTCTCTATTGAGATTCCTTTTTTATTTCCCACCTGGAAAATCAACTAATTTGTTTCTTTTTCACTTCAAACTTTCAAGTAAAAAATATGCTGGACTGTTTTTTTAAAAAAAATTAACAAATATTCAATGATTTATTTCCATACATCTTTAAAAAAAAGAAAGAGAAAGAGTTTAATTAGTTCTTTTCTCAATTTTCTTTATTTGTTTGAAAAATTTCAAGATTTATACTAGTTTTTTTTCTTGTTTTACTCAGTAATCCAAGGCTCAAAGCTAATACAATACATTTATGCTACAAATAAAAAATACTACTATTGTTTTAGACATACATCTTCTATTTTGAATTTCATAATATCTTGCAAGCTTCTTTATGCACTTCCTTGTTGATTTTTATTTTAAACTAGCTTTGACTGTTGTAAGAAAATTCGATTGAAATGAAACGATATTACATTACAGCTATACTATAAATGAATATATCATGTGCTTGCAATAGGTTTCAACTACAGTAAGTTGACAGACTTTGCTATTATTACAAGTGCCTAAAAGTTAGGTTAAGACGTCCGGTTCGGAGCTTGGACTCATTTAGTAGAGACATGGGAGCTGAGTTTGGTATTATGGACTTGACGCCATGGAAGATCATCCGAGACTCCCCGCCAAATATCAACACATCTCCAGATTCTAATTTCACTCCTTCAGCTTCCTCAACGTCTCTCCCGTCTCCGTACACGAACTCTGCAGAATCACCTATCGACAAGGACACAATTGGCAACCCTTTTACTATGCTCTCTCGGCTTTCGTCACGGTCCTGCCATTATTAATTATACCAAGAGACAAAGACGCATTAATTATTAGTGTGGACATGAGAAGAGAACCTTTCAAGGAGTATTAAACTCACCTGATGGAGACCAAGTCTTCCGGTTTCTGAGTAGAAGTTGACTATGCAAATGTCTGGTGACATCACTGGAAGTATCCTCTCCGCGTCTTCTGTTCCTGATTCTCTAACTATGAGAGCATGTGCTTCCCGGATTGCCTGTTCTACCAAGACACTAAATGTGCCAGGGATATCAGGTGGTTTACTATCTATGTCACTGTTTTCACAGTATTTTGTCTGAGGATCCCAGTTTCTCCCAAGGCACATCATTTGCAGATGAAGCTTTGAACCACCTCTGTAACCCGGTTGGTAAAATCCCATGGGCTTCACACCAAGCTCCCGGCATGTTTTCACAATCTCAACCTGAAAGCATGTACAGCTCTTTACTTTACTCAGAACAAAAGATAATGTAGATTAGGCAGATTTTTTAAGAGTTTATATACCTGTACATGATGCGTAAGGAAGTCTTTAAGCAGCACCATTCCAGGCCTTAGAACTCTGTGTGTGTTACTAACTTGAACAGTTTCCCTGCTTGCTTCTTCCACCAAAATCCCATCTTTTATGTTTGAATCATTTCTTTCAAGGACTGAAGAACAAATGTCGAAAGGCGAATCCTGTCTCCTCTTAGGATTTTGATCCCTATCCGAAATTCTGTGATTCCTATCCTTGCGGTATTTCAAATTTGGAAATTGTGAACTCTTACTCGAAGCAAGATCAACCATTCGCTTATTATTACCCTCATGCTTAAAACCAGTGCTACCGACAACCTCAAGAGTTGTCCCATTCGGTTCATCCTCCATTAAGTGCAAAGCGCACCGTTTCCTCCTCGGTACTTGATCCCTATTGTTACATCTCAAATTCCTCTGCAAAGACAAAGCATCCCTACTGCTTGTCCAATTTTGAGATTGCAAATTCTTACATGGAGTACAAGGAAGACCAACCTTCTTCTTGTTCTTAGAGACATCAAGTGGTGGAAATTGGTCGTCATAGTCATTATCCTCTGATCTCAAGGATTGAAGCGATGTAGTCTGCTTTAACAGAATCAACACAATAAATCATTGTGTCAATCAGCAAGCAAGAGAGGCTTTTCAATCAATTCATGCGATCACCGGCATAGCAATATATACTGCACCCTCCACCAAATTCAGTCACACTTAATAAAATAAAAAGAAAGGTAAAACGATCACTCACATGAGTGGGAGAGTGACGACTAGAAGAAGAAGAACTCATTAGCTTCCTCGCCGACGGAGAGCACAGCCGAAGGAGGATGTGTTGTCGGGAATACAGATAAAACGAGCGATAGAGATATGAAGGTCTCATCATTGTTCCAAAGCAGCCTCCATTTATCGGCGACGACTACAGTCGCATCGTCTTCCACGCCGTCGGACACGAGACTTCAATACCGATCTTCCCAAAAACAAATCAACTATACTACTGTAATTCCGAATTACACTATTTTAATTGCGTATTGCAAAAAAATAAATAATAAATAATTACTTAGTGGGCCCATGGGCCTCGTTATATAGAGATAGCAAAGGGCCTTCCACATTCATTTGTGAGTTTTCTACGCGGGCGGGTGAGCAACACGCTCCAATGGCAGCCGCCGACACCTTCCTTAATTTATTTATTACCTCACATCTTTTACGTGTTAAATTTTGTTTACGTGTCACCATTCAAATGTATTGAATATCTAAAGAATAGAAAAGTAAATTAAAATTTTGACTCTACGATCAATGATTCTGCGATTCCACTGATCATATCGTATGTAGAAACCAATCAGATTAGACAAAAATCAATTAAGAAGAAACAACCACCAAACCCCATTAATTTGCATGTCTTTCTTTGCTTGGAAGACAGCTAAATTAACACGAAAAAGGGTTGTTCAAACTCACAATTACAATTTACACGGAACCATATACAAAAGATACACTTGCCAAAACTAATAAGTACTATCGAAGTTTTAGTCATGCACGTACCAAATGAATGCGACAATTACATAAGTTACTAATTAATCTTCTCATCAATTACGTAACTCTTGTAACTGTTGATTCCCTTATTTAACAAAAAGGTGAACGTATGATACGGTTTGGAGTTGCATTACCGACACAACTAAATAAATATATTATTATAATAAAATAATACGATGGAACACAAAATATATATATGTGAAAAAAACATTTGTAAAATTTCCACGTTTTATTATCCAAATTTTCTATCGAAATTAGCAGATGAAACAGCTGCGGATTCCGAAGCAAGAGGTGGATTGTGATCTTCGAATGGGGTAGTCAGACTCAGCAGAAGAGTCAAAGGATGAAAATGTTCGCATGACCTTCCTTTCAGTCTGAATCTTGAACAGATCGTACTCATTCTCATCTATCAACACCCTCTCCGACATAGATGGCGGTGACGAAACCGACAGTTTCTTGACCTTGTTATTATGATCGCCCGATAGCCAGAAAAGCCTGGTTGGGATTAGTGAGAGGATGTTCTTGGTGGACTTTTTGGAACCGCGGCGGATTTGGTCGCCGGAGAAGGAGAAATGAGACGGCGGAGGAGTGAGTGGTGGCAGAGGAGGTAGCTCAGAGGAGGGGTGTTTGGGTGTGCCTGGATGAGATTCCCATTCGAAAGGGACTGAACCGGCCGCTCCGTCGTAGTAGTAAATTCTGAAGGAAGGACAAGCTGATGCTGCCGTAGCCGGCGACGAAAAGCGTTGTTTGGTCGACGGTAGCTTGCCGGAGAAGGTGGCTGTGTCTTGCTTTCGAACTGACGCAGCCCGCTCAGATCCACTGTTTGGCATTATTAATGTCTTGGGAGAGTGAGAGAGTGAGAGTGAGAGAAAGAGAGAGAGAGAGAAAGATGTGTGCATGAGACATAAGAATATATCAAGTATATATGGTGCCTGGTGTCTTTTGGAACGGTTTTACTTTTGGGCTTATTCGTTTCGCTTTGGTGTCTATAGAAACTATGAAAAGCAGATCGAATACAACCAATGAAAATGAAATGATAGTTCAATTATGGGGTTAATTAATTAGCTCACGTAGTTTAGAACTTAGAGAGATGTATCTCGAAAGTGTTTTGGTGATCCAATATCCAATCATGATACAAAGGCAGTAACCACTCGATGGAAGTCATAATTAAACTTATTCATTATTCAGACCCTTGAACACTAAGTAATGTGGCATTAATGCTACCAGCTGGCGCGTACAAAAAAAAACAATGGCATATGAATGATCAGGAGGCCTAAAGACGTCATACACATTGCAAGATATTTGTACCAGATGTATATAGCAATCACACGGTTCATCCATAAGAACATTAACTAGAGCCCAAATATACATTACTGATAGAGAGACAAGCGCTTAACCGTTGATTTTATGAAGAAAGGTGTGGTTATTGGAGAAGCATTTATTTGGAGAGTAGGGCCATAGCTGAAAACAATATGAATTGAATAACTGGGGTTTTCTGATTAAATTGGGAAGCAGTATGACTAAATGAGCCACGACCCATGCATCTTACATGTGCTCCACATACCACCGGGCATTACTTTCCTTAATATACATACACTAATACACCCCATGGTCGGTACAGTCGATTGCATTGATTTCTTTCAATGTCATATACCCCCTCATTAGGATATACATTTCTTCATTATTACGTTGCTTCAACATCCAAAAACCTAAAAATCATGACCACAAATATTAGTATTATAGTTGTGAGTGAAATTGGAGAAAGATTTTATACGTCTGTATGTAGGACAAAACAAACTTAGTTCTCATAAAAACTGAAAAAGAGTTTCAATTATATTTGAACCAGTAATGAGTTGAGAAACTACTACAACATGATCTGACCCAACACACAGTTATACAACATTAAGGTTAAAACCAACTAAGACCAAATTAACTAATACCTCATTGTTGGTATAAAAGATAGTAATATATAAAGATGTTGTACTGTATAGGCAGTAATAACCAAGAAAAAAAAAAAGCATACTATTATTAAACGCGGACTACATGAAAGTATTCACATCCGTGAAAACGCAAATATCAAATTACTGAGATTTATTAAATCGTGTATGAAAATGGAAGAAACAATTTTGTTTGGAGTTGTAGAAATTGATTAGTAGTGTATGTATAGTTTGGAAAAGAGAATAGGTAAAGGAATTTTTCTATTAAAGTAAAGCAATGATAATAGCAGAAAAATAAACAAAGGACCAATCATATAATTCTGTTACGACAAAATGAGATACACTTTGCTTTTTAAAAGCGCCGTGTTAATTATAAACAAAGATATAATTAAGAGCAGCAGCAGCATCATCGAAGATCGATCAGTTGCTCTCTTTCATTAATCAATCAAAGATCATCGGTAAGCTCTTCTCTTCGTCTCTCCCATCTTTCTCTTACTATTTGATGTATCGAAAGGGATGATTCCTTGGATTTGTTTACAGGTGAAGTCGATTTCCATCTTTTTAGCATATGATTTGCCTCATGTTTGTATCTGCAAAACCAACCTAACACAAAAGGCGTTTAAGATTTCAATTGAAAAAATCTGCCATCTGTTTCTCGTCTGAACCCCCCTGTGAATGAATGAATTGACCAAATTCAATCGGATCCCCAAATCGGATCTTGGCGATCTGGTTTTGACTTATTAAATGGTTATAGTTTCAGGGAGGAATCATGGGCGTTAGATTTGGTGTCATAGTCCTCTTTTTCCTGGGCTTGACATGCTCTTCTCATGCTAGAAACCCCATTCTTCTCGGTAAGATTAATATGAATACAATTTAGCCTTTCTAATTTATTCATTACAATTCGTTAAGCTGTTCATTGGAAATACTCGAATAAGGTTTTAAGCATTCACATCGTCTGATATGAGTTTCTGAACATCATTTCCCAAAGAGTCAACCATTGTTATCTTTTCACATATGACACGTTTATTGCCTTTAACAAGGCCACCACACCAATACCATACTCTCTTCATCTAATTGAGATCCTATGTATGATTGCGCAGAATCACCTCATGACAACCAAGTTTGTGAATTCTGTGACAAGTATGTTACGCTGGCCATTGACTACCTCCAAGATGACGACAACCAGAATGCACTCGTTGAGGCGCTTCATATCAGCTGCTCTCAGATTCCTCCTCTCAAAAAACAGGTCTCTCTATTCCTTTCTTTTTTTCTTTTCTCTCCTTTTCTTTTGATTATTGATTATATATGTTAACTCTTCCCATCGTATCTGTTTGTTGCAGTGTCTTTCAATGGTAGATCATTATACCCAACTTTTCTTCACGCAAGTCTCTGTAATCAAACCGGACCAAATCTGCAAAAAGCTTAACCTCTGTCAAACGGTGACGCCAGCCTTTGCTTCACAAGTCCATCAAGGAAACTGTGAGGCTTGCCGCGAGACTGTCTCAGAGGTTGTCACCAAACTCAAGGATCCTGAGACAAAGGTTTGCACCTTCCTTCTACTATCACAAACCTACTCTGTCTCGTAAACCTTAACTTAGAATTCTCAATTGAGATATTAATTGCTGCTGAAGATAAAGACTTTTTTCCCTTGTGAATCCTGCAGCTGAAGATAATTCGCTTACTTCTCAAGGAATGCAAGTCGCTAAACAATTACCAGGACAAGGTAGCTAACTAAAGAACGCCCACAAACATACTAATTTTCCAATGAATTTATTAGCTTCCATAAACGATATTTGCCATCTTCTGTGATACTTTGATTATGATGTGTTTGTTTATGAATTATGATGATGAATAGTGCAAGAAGATGGTATTCGAGTATGGCCCTCTGATGCTTGCGGATTTGGAAAAGTTCCTGGAAAAGAAAGACGTCTGCTCTATCCTCCGCGTCTGTCCAGGTCCAGCCACCAACCTTGTCTACGTTCCTGCGCTGGAGGCAGTGGCAGATTCCTAGATTGGCCATGCCATCATCATGATGCTAATGTGGTAACTGATGAAGAACATGTAAATACTGATGATATAAAACATGTACGTGATTCTTGTGTGCTTTGAAGAAAGTTGTTTTGATTGCGCTTTTGGCCCATTATCCAATTGATGGGATTATATATTTGCCCATGATTGAAACTTAAAAAGTAGGAGTATTTGGTTAATTGGTTCCTTGAGTTTTCAAATCGAACCGTACTCTCTAAAACGTAACGTTTTAGAGGCTCAAGTCAATACTCTTCTCGTAAGCTTATGTTGGGTGTATTATTTAGGGATTTGAAAGAGTGTAGGAATTGTTTGTTGTTCAGCAAAAAACAAGACGCCAAGCTGTTTTCTGTTCCAGCCTAGGAAAAGGTCCCCCACAAACGAATAAATGTCAGACACGTGTAAAAGACAAAGAGAGCAAGTTGACGCCTGTCACTGTATCTCTAAAGCTAACATTAGAGGATATTCTCGCTTACGTGTTATCTCGTCAGTGGTACATATCAACTTGAGGAATCTTTCATCAACTACTGAGAAAACACAAATTGTATACTAAAAATAAATCGTTTGACTGTAGATGTGATTCATGAAAAAAAAACGATTTGTAGCCTATTTTAACACAAAAGCAAGCCGTGTAAATCTAATCGAATAAGTGAAAACAAATCCTTTTATTGGGAATCAAATAATTTCAAAAAAATGACAGTTCCGTAAAAGAACCCAAGAAGGCATATTATCCATAATAAAATCTGTGTAGCTGGAAATTAAAGAAATACTATTAGCAAAAAAGAAAAAGAAATTAAAGAAATATTAACAAAAAAGAAAAAGAAACTAAGTTTGGTTAGTGTGGGTAATGATGAAAGATAAGAAGAGATAAGTTTTTATTAAAAAAAAAAGGGCAACCAAGTTGAATAGAAATAATAGAGAAAAGAAAATAGAAGTAGGAAGTAACCAATAAGCAGTTTGCATACAACGAAAGATGACAAAAATGGATAGCAACGGCCAAAAGGAAAACAAACAGATTGGCTGTTTCCATTTAATTAGAAAAGAAGGGCATTTTCGCAAATCACATCAACTTGTTTCTTGTCTTCTTTGCCCGCCGATCTCTCTTACTCTTTCTTGTATATAAAAAGTGGGTAGACTTTTCTTTTCTCTCTCTCTCTCGATTCGGCTCTTGTCTATTTTATTTGCATTCCTCTGCCTCTCCCTTGGCTTTTCGTAGCTCTCTCTCTCTCGCGCATAACATTTGAGGTAATTCTTCTTCTTTTCTTCCAGATTCGCGTCCTTGTTTATCTCCAATGATTTCATTTCTGTGAATTGCGTCGATGATTTCTATGCGATTGAGCTTTCTCTTATGCGGATCTAGATTTATGTGATAGAGTAACGAAATCTGAAGATCTTGTTATCTCTGGATCTATTTGTTTGGTTTCTAGGTCTTTTTATGACTCAATCTCCGTCCATTTGGTGTTGGATTTCTCATTTCAATTTTCATTCTCTGTATTATTATCATCAGGTGTTGTTGATATAAAGAAGAGTGTACAAAATCGAAACCAGGGAATGCAGAAACATGTATTTGAAAGCTGAACACCAGTGCTCTACAGCCTCTCTCGTCCCTTGTCCCTTTGGGCCTTTGTTCTCCCTCATCCCTCATGACACCCGCTTTCTGAACCGCACCACCACCCTTCACCCCTCCTTCCACCCTTCTTCTTCCCACCATGCTAGAAAAAACGCCACTTGGAAGCATGACCTTTGCGAAGACGGTTGACCGTCTTCTCGCCTCCTGAGTTCATCCACCTCTCTTTTATCTTGTCTGCGTTTTAGTCTATTCTAGGGTCGTGTCTTATCTTATTTTATTTAGTGTTCTCGCCATGGAGAAGAAAGGGTCTGTGCTCATGCTCCGTTACGAGGTGGGCAAGTTTCTTGGTCAGGGTACCTTTGCAAAGGTTTACCATGCCCGCAATTTGAAAACTGCTGATAGTGTAGCTATTAAGGTCATCGATAAAGAAAAAATCCTCAAAGTTGGTATGGTCGAGCAGATTAAGCGAGAGATCTCTGTCATGAGACTCTTGACCCATCCAAACATTGTCGAGCTCCATGAAGTCATGGCCACCAAATCTAAAATCTACTTCGTCATGGAGCACGTTAAAGGCGGTGAGCTCTTCGACAAAGTTTCTACCGGGAAGCTCAGAGAAAACGTTGCAAGAAAGTACTTTCAACAGCTTGTGCGCGCTGTTGACTACTGTCACAGCCGCGGAGTATGCCACAGGGACTTGAAGCCAGAGAATCTCTTGTTGGATGAGGAAGGGAATCTAAAGGTCTCTGATTTTGGTCTCAGCACTCTTGCCGACTCTAGGAGGCAAGATGGGTTGCTGCACACTACTTGCGGGACCCCTGCATATGTTGCACCTGAGGTGATAAGCAGGAAAGGGTATGATGGGTTTAAAGCGGATGTGTGGTCCTGTGGAGTGATATTGTTCGTCTTGCTTGCGGGTTATCTCCCTTTTCGTGATTCCAATCTGATGGAGCTCTATAAGAAGATTGGCAAAGCTGAGGTCAAGTTCCCCAACTGGCTTGCTCCTGGGGCAAAGAGATTGCTCAAGAGGATTTTGGATCCTAACCCGAACACAAGGATATCAACTGAGAAAATAATGAAGAGCTCTTGGTTCCGAAAAGGCCTGCAAGAGGAGGAGAAAGAATCAGTTGACGAAGAGACAGAAGTGGACGCAGAAGCACAAGCAAACGCAAACGCAAATGCAGACAAGGAAAAGAAGCGGTGTATCAACCTGAACGCGTTTGAGATAATATCGCTGTCGACGGGGTTTGATCTCTCGGGGCTGTTTGAGAAAGGAGAGGAGAAGGAGGAGATGAGGTTTACATCGAACAGAGAGGCGTCTGAGATAACAGAGAAGCTGGTGGAGATAGGGAAGGAGCTTAAGATGAAAGTGAGGACCAAGGAACAAGGATGGAGGGTAAAGATGGCGGCTGAGGCTGCAGTGGTGGAAGCGGAGGTGTTTGAGATAGCGCCTAGCTATCACATGGTGGTGCTGAAGAAGAGCGGTGGAGATACGGCGGAGTATAAGAGAGTCATGAAGGAGAGTATAAGGCCGGCTTTGATCGACATTGCATTGGCTTGGCACTGAAACATATTCTATTCTTTTTTTTCTATGGTTTTCTTTCGTTTATTGTTTTACCAATGTGTGTTTTAGTTTATCTACTTTTCTCTCGAGTTTCGTGTCTTTTTTTCGTGTTTCTTGTTTTCGAGGTGTAAGTGTAACAATAATATGATGAACTCATGAGTGTATATGAGAGGACCAATTATAAAGTTTGAGTTTATTTTGAAAAAGAAAAGGTGGGCTGCCGTCAAAACAAAAACAAATGGGCCTTAATGAAATAGCCGATAGACCACGCGTTTAGGAAGCACACTTTCTGTTATTATTTTTTTTTTGTCATTTCGTATTACAATTTAGTCTCTTAGATGATGCATATAAAACAAAACAAATCACAAAGAACAGCTTTTTTTGTTTTGTTAACAAAGTCAAAATTTTATAATTTCAATTTACGTCACATAAATTGTTAATAGTGTGTTTTCATATGAGCAGTGTTCTAAAAAGCGGTCTAGGCGTTCGCCTAGGCCCCGCTTAGGCGCTAGGCACTCCAATAACGCCTAGACGGCCGCTTAGACCGTCTAATTATAATTATTCATTATTAAAATAATTTTAAATGATTTAAATGGTTATAAATGAATGTTTTTGTATAAATTTTATCTATAATATCATATATATAAATATTATGTTGTGAACGTTTAAACCGCCTAAAATCGCCTAGGCCCCGCTTAAGCGTTCTAGGCGCTAGGCGTTGGATCATCGCCCGCTTAGCGCCTAGCGCTTTCTTGAACACTGCATATGAGAAAAAGAATCCGATGGTCAGAGACTCAGAGTATTAGTGTTCATACGTGGGTTGGAAAATGTCTTTGATCGTTGGATGATTCTGATTGGCCCGATCGACTAAAAGGGAAAGCTCGTTGAATTTACGGCCTCCAGTGGACCACACTCGGCCCATGATCGGATATACACCATACATTTATCACTTGGTCAAATCAATACCTTTAATCATAATAGATGAGTGCAGAGTATTTTTGGGGTTTTTGCTTAATCGGGGTCTTTTAGTGGGCCAACAAATTGGATTGAGGAGAACCAAGGGAACCCACCCAATATAAGACCATCAGATTTTTGCCTTTGTGTGTTTCCTACTTTTCTATACAATTTATGTTTTCTTTTTACGTCGACATGTTAATTAGTACATATAATTAACCCATAACGAGTGCTTAAAAAAGTGTAAGATGTGATTTGTGTAGAGTTTAATGGATAATATAGATCGTGGAGCCTACAAATTATTGGACTGAAAAGGTGGTATGTTAATATCAGTAATTATAACTGCTAAAGTCGAATTATTGAATAATGGATTCAAAGTGGATACCATGAAAAGATATAATTGATGAGAATTATTGGTATATATACACCACATGCGACAGGATTAAATAAAGTCCACCAGCTATTTAATATATGCACCAATGATGTGATAAGGACAACCTCTTACTTATCAAAAAGGTGAATGTAGTTCAATTAGTTCATGGCTCAAATCTGGGCAGTTGGCTGTCACCCATTGGCATTGTACTTGCATTCTCGCAGCAGTTACCATCTCTCAATACCAACCTTTAAAAAAAGGGTGACTGTTTTTTTGTTTTTTTTTTGTTTTTTTTAAGTCAGAAGGTGGATGTGTATATATATATATATGTATGTTAAAATCCCAATCAATTAGTGGTGGATATTGTATAGCTAATCCTAAAGCATACTTCACATCCACTATACGTTAGATCAGTGATGGTTTGTTTGATAATCAATGGACAATGACCAATGAAGATAATTTTTATATTACATTTTTGATTTTTTACATTTGATATAAATACATAAAATTATGATGACATAAGAAGATACTTGCCAACTCTAAAATAAGATTTTCGAGAAATTTACTGAATAATTTATGTCAGATATTCTCCGGGAAAAAAACAATTACAATTTACAGATAACCCGGGATATTATTTTTTTTTTTTTTAACTGAGGATTTTTTTTTGACAGATTACCTAAGCTACGACGTCGTATTTACGTCTGGGTCCGTGTGGTCCGGTTGGTGCACAATGTCCACGAAGAAAGGCCTGAGTGTATCTGTCCATAGATCTAGTCCAGATGCAGCGGCTCTTTGCCTCTTCCTCACCTCGACCATAACCAGCTCGTCCGTTAGCTGCTTTATCTCAACCACCATTGCGAAATTACCTTTTTGCCCTTCGATCTTCATCCCCCACGCCTCTTTCTTCGGCACCGTCAGATTCTCCGCCGCCACGATCTCCTCCAGCTTCTCCACCACCCTCTCCGCCGTCCACGTCGACACGAACCGCTCCACTCGGTCGTACTTTCTGGCGTCACCGAATAGACCGGAGAGATTGAATCCTGGAGATCCGGAGATGATGTCGAAGGCGTTCATCCGCCTGCTTCCCATATCGGCGTCGATGCCGTCGGCCGGGAGTTTCAAATCGGAGTCCTCGAGGTGGAATTTAGACATGCGATCGTCGTATCCCTGTTTGAACCATGGATCGTGGATGATCTCTTCGATTGTGATCCTCGTCTGCGGATTGGTGTCTAGAAGGCGAGTCAAGAGTCGCCGGAGATCCGGTGAAGTCCACTTAGGGATGCGAAATTCTCCCTTGTAGATTTTACGGTACATGACCATGAGATTATGATCGTTAAAAGGGAGATAACCGGCGTTGAGGACGAACAGTATGATTCCGCATGACCAGACGTCGATTTTGGCACCGTCGTAGCCTTTCTTCGCCAGGATCTCCGGCGCAACGTACGCCGGCGTACCACAGAGGGTGTGAAGGAGACCGTCGGGTCGGATCTGATCGGTAAGAGCGCTGAGTCCAAAATCGGAGATCTTCAAATCGAGCTTCTCGTCGAGGAGGAGATTCTCAGGCTTGAGGTCACGGTGAAAGATGCCGCGGGAATGGCAATAACCGACGGCAGAGATGAGCTGGTGGAAATAACGACGGCTAAGATCCTCGCAGAATCTACCCTTGGAGACCTTGGCGAAGAGCTCGCCGCCCTTGGCGAATTCCATGACGAAGAAGATCTTGGATTTGGTGGCAAGGACCTCGAACAGGCGCACGATACAAGGGTGGCGAAGGCGGTGCATGATAGCGATCTCCCTCTGGATGTTGGCATTGAGTCCTCCCTTTTGTAGCCGTTGCTTGCTCACCACTTTGATCGCAACGCTCTGACCCGTCGCTGTGTTCCTCCCGTGGTACACTTTCGCGAACGCCCCGCATCCCACCACTTTCCCCACCTCGTACTTCCCGAACAGCAGTCCACGCCGGTTCTCCGCCGGAAACTCCACCGTCTCTGAGTCCACCATCTAAAACAGAATCTCCTCTGTCTTGGTCAATTACGATTCCCACAAACTGAGTTTTGCGTATCCATTATAGAAAAAAAAGTCTTGAGAGTGTTATTAATAGAAGAAGCCTATGGAATACTATAATTTATTTATTGAAAAGTAAAGATACGAACAAAGTAACTGATATTTAGGGATCCGTTAGGGCTTAACAAAAGAAAGAGAGACAAATTGGGATTCGGATAAGAGATAAGCCAAGCTCTGTATCGAGTTGTTTACATATATATTGATGTCTTGAGGTAGGAGGTGAGGGTGTTTCCGTAAACTATTCATATTCTTTTTCTTCTTCTCTTTTAATTATTTTGTCAAGACGTAAGAGATTTTCTGTTTAAGCTTTTAACATTATTTTAAAGGAAGATGTGGACAATAAGTTGAATTACAACCATACAGGTGTCCAGTCGCTGTTGTCGTGTTGATTTGGTATCTCCGAGGGTTCAGGCCCTAGGATTTATATTTTGCATATTCGTATCTTCGGCCTATTTGCTATTAATACTGTATTACAAGCACAAGTTTCAGTATTATTCTTGAAACACAAAAACTGTCAAACGATTTATTCTTTCTATGGAGCAGCCGAGCACCACTAATGTAGCCGCATAGGAGTTCGACTCCATTTCTCTCATCCAGTAAAAGGGTACCAGTCTGATTGCTGAGTTGGAGAAAATATTGGTTCAAAAATATATATATCCACCTTAGTCGAGCAAGCTTAATTTATTTTAGCTGCTTTTTATTCTACTCAACTCAACTTACTATATGTCCACTTAAGTTTCAAAAACTCTAACTCTATATTCAGCTCAAAACACTTAACCATTTCATTTTTATCACAGCTTACTCGCTCGTTTAGTCATCAACGTGATTAATTAGATAAACATCCAAATTCTCTTGGTTTAATTAAGTCTGCTTTGATCGATCCACTTTGATTTGATCTCACGCTACATCCATATATATCAGTGGGTAAGTCTTTTTGCGTCAAGCTAGCTACTACGGTTCCCGGGTACTCCTACTCTCCTCCTCTAAAGATTGGATTCCTCCTCAAATTTAATATTCTTAAATTATGATTCTTAGCTTCATAGTCATATTATCTTACAATTTTTAGACATGTTTGTTTTAGAATAGCCATAATCTTAAAAATTATTAAATTGATTATTTCCTACCAAGTTAACCATGATTTTTTGCGTCTTGATAGACATAACACTTTAGGAAATCTACAGTTCTAGATTTATTTCATGTAAATTTAACCAATACTTTGGAAATTTTAATTCATTTTTTTATATATATAAATTTTACAGTTGTTTTCAATATTTTAGAAAAATAAATTTGATTCTTATGAATAATTAATTTTTATTTTTGGAAAACATATGTAATTTCTATTTAAAGAATACAGTTGTTTATTTCTATACATGTGGGAAAATATATTGACTTTTGATGGGAATTAATCTATATTTTTAAAGTATATATGGTGCTTCAGAAAAACAAAAATATACTGTTTTAATTTTCAATATACGTTTCACATTATAAACAGTGCCTTGGAAAATAAATTTGATTGATATTTAAATACATACAAAAAGTAGAATAAAAATGCTTAATATTTTGTTTAGAATTTTGTATTGGTTCCATGTATGATCATTTGTATACAATCGCAATTTTTTATTTTTTTTTTGTCATACAATCAATCATAATAGTTATGACTTATGACCCAATACCTCGAGTTTAATTTGCAGTTCAATATTTGAGACATATAAGTCATCACATGGCATTAATTGTTTAAAACATGATTGATGATCTTTCCAGCGCCATAAAAATAATGATTAAGAAAACTACTTTTTGGGTTGAAGTAAATTTAACCCAAAGAAAAGATTAAAAGAAGAAGAAGAAGATAAAATTCGTAGCGTTAATTTATTGAAAAGCTACCACGTGACATACCCACCACATGCACGGTGTAGAACAAAGTACACATCAATTTCAAAATTGATTTTTTTTTCTTTTGTAATTTATCCAAAACACACAAAAGTTTTAAAGATTAGATAATCGTACCTTATTATTTTCGCTATCACGCTGTGCCCATTTGTACATATACATAAAAGACACGCATACATTAGTATAAAAACAATTCATTTATTTTTTTATATATACATAAACTAAAAGACTTTTTTATTTTGTACGGAAAATTATTGAAAGAAAAAACAAATCACCGCATGACTAATGTACGAAACTTGGCAAAATAATAGTGAAGATAATTTTTGTTCTAATGCTATTTCAGAGAAGCTTCTTTCGGCTTTGACAAAACAAGAAGCTTCTTTCGGGATAAAAACAAAACAAGAGAAGAGAGAAAAGATCAGTAGCTCGTAAAAAATAATATTGATATCAAGGTTGGCTCAGCTGTATATAAAAAATGGATCAATATAATTGCCCCTTTTCTTCGTTGGTTCGAAAGGTTGTTCCAATGAAATATCTACTAGTATATTTGAATAAATTATTTTGCTTGTTATTTCTGATCCCATGCAAGATTCTATGACCAAAGTTGTAACCCATTTTACGACGAAAATTAACGATATATATGTATGCTGTTCATGTATATATAAAATATGAACTCAACATGAACAACTTCTGTATAGTAAATAAAAACTAGGAATTGATTCTGAATAGTGAAACCAAGAAGATCTATTAGGAAATACTGGTGTGTTGTAATTTAATTAGAGAGACTGAGATAATCTTCTCTTTTTTTTTTCTGCAAAGAGAGAATGAGATCATTAAAACTACAAATTTATGATTTAATAAAAAAGGAATCTGAGGTCTATATTAAAAACACGTAATGCACGAAAAAATTAAGGCTGCAGGTAGAAAAAAAAATGGCTTTCGTGTAGGAGAAAGAAACGTACGATAACATATTTGATATCTCCCGTAAGAATTGTCTTACGTTTATAAATAGTCTGATCCTTTAACTTTTGTTATATTTTGTTTTTAGTCAAATGGATTATTTACATAACCATTTACACTTAATTACCATCCTTTTGTTTCATGAAGATCAATTACAAACACTTAACCAGTTAACCTACGAAACACACCACATTTGTTTTTTTTTTTTTATCTTAATAGACACATGTTTATACTTATATTATTATTATTATTATCAGTGAGTATAGTTCCCGTTTGTCTTGCAGAATATTAAGTTTTTTTATTACGACCAGTTTAATGCTATTATAATATCTTACATAGTAATTTATTATTGATTTGAAGTGGTTATAATATCCCATTTTAAGAAAACTTGAGAATTAGAATAAGAACTAAGGTACGTCAGGTTCTTTAAAACAAAAAAAAAAAACTAAGTTACGTCAGGCAGTAGCCAAATTTGGTTAAATAACGAGAGAAAATTGTTTTCAGCCCAAAAAAAAAAAAAAAAACGAGAGAAAATTGTTTCAAAGTTATGTGCAGCTGATAAGGACAAAACCTTAAAAAAAGATCATTGCTTGCGATTCAATTTTTCATAGCACTAAAATTTTTGCATCATTTTCGGTTTTAACTTGCAACAAAATGTCAATAACGATTGGTATGGTGAGAACCATCTTCTAACTCGTATTCCATATAGACATTACTGACCCAAAAATACATCGCTTTCCGAGTTCCGACAACAGTTTCTCTAAATCGGTTTCTTCATGTTATCTGTTTAGACAGGAGATAAGATGAAGACGACATCGAAGGTCCAAAAGGGAGAGCCCGCATAATTAAAGTATTTTCATGGGCAGGGGAACATGGTTGGTTCCTGCATATTCTCCGAACCATTCGCTTTCGCTATGTACTTATTTTCTAAACATTTATTGTTAAAAATATTATTATTCATTTATTGTGCCTTTTAATGTGTGTCAAGTAAATTGATATTGCGTCCAGATTCAAGTGCAAGAAATAGTATTAAACTAAATTGCTGAATAATGCTTATATCATATGTTTGGTCTGACGACGATACGTACCCTGTAACCGGTAACTCTGATGCTGATATCTCTTCGATATTAATTCTGGTTCTTATGAATTAATTTCATACTCATACATATATTTTTCTAATAAAATCTTCTTATATACATACATACACGTTGAAATAATTTTTATGGACTTTAAAAATTATGTTGAGTATGTGGAGTGAGTCAGCATAAGTCGGGAATTTTGTCGGCTTCCTTGCAAATAATTAAGCGGTGATGTACATATTTTAAATGTCTGTTTTTAATCATATAGTTTAGAGTATAATATACAAAACAGTGATGACAAGGCTGAAGGCTGACGCACTAATTGATCGTGAGATTGCTTATTATTGACCAAAAAAATAAGTGTAAGTCAATTAGAATTATCAGACGTAACGAAGTCCCACATATGGTGATGTGAGTATGGATTGCAATATATGATAAAGAAAATAGTTGAAAAGTTAGAGTTATACAACAACCCATAAATGAGAAAATATAATATAACAAGTAACAAGAAAATTAAGATAGTGTATGAAATTCCAGCAGAAAAAAATCTTGGTTCAAAGTTCAAACACTCAACGGTTATATCAAATTCGCGATTAGTTCAACCGGTTTAAAAAATGTTGTTTTAGTTCCACAAAATTCACGTTCGTTGACCCAACACTACTATCAGCAAATGTTGATCATTCTGGATTAAAAAAAAAAAAAAAGTAGATTATACTACCATGCAAAAAAGAATATTAACCAAAAAAAATCCTCTAAAATGTATAAGCCATTACTAGGTATGTTTGGCCTCAAAATCTACTCTAAATAGAACAAACTGATTATGCATGACTCACTGAATAATTTATAAAACTCAAATGATCTAATCATTGATCAAACCCAATCACTACAGTGTACAGGTGCTTCACAGTGGTTTTAAAATACTTGTAAAGATAATACCAACTTTTATAACAAAAAAAAAATAGTATTGGTCTAAGATCAAACACATTTGACTCCCTTACACTTATATATATAGTAGTATGAACGGTTACAAGACATTTAGCTGCAGCATCAACATTTGACGATTGACCGGCAGATAGAAAATGAATAAAAAGCCCAAGACTGTAGTCACGTTAACAATGTGATTTTTCACGATATGATGTAAAAGAAGATGGAACAGAGTCTACAGAGAGAGGTTTTGGAGAACAACCGTTCGAGAGTGTACAAACAAAATTATATATTACACGATAAGCCCAATAAATGCTTGTGTAGCAGTTCATCTACGCACATTAAATGGGTTTGTTCTTGTATATTAGGCCTTCGGACGGAACTATTAGTCTCAAAAGAAAGCCCAATTGTATTCCCTTTATTANCTTTTTTATATTGGCCCAAATGATTTTTTTTTTTTTTTTTTTTTTTGTGGTAAATAAATACTCCATCATCCATCATCCTTTAGTATACAATTTGCTTATAATAAAATCGTTTACTTGTAGTGAGAAAACATCCATCATCCCCACAAAAAATCATGAAACTTAGAAGAAGAGAAGAAGTTCCATGTTCCCATTTCCAGTAGTTGTAATAAACAATTTAAGGATGTGAATTGATATAAGAAATAAAATATCTATTGGAACTTGGAAGACATGATTAGAATAATTATTCATATTGCATATTGCAATAAAATAAAACGAATCAGAATTAATTAAGCTTAGTGTGTGCATTAAGACATTGCGTTTGTTGGTGTATGAGTGGTGGCATCCTTGTAAGCTCCCGTGTCTCATTTCTCAACAATTTATGTAGGATACTCAATAAAATGAATTTAGCCAATGACCTTTCTACGGAAAATTTAAATTTACTTTTTAAATGCAAACATCTTATAGATTGCTTTAAAGGGAAACTAGTTAATTAAAATAAAGGGAAGCAAACTTGTAAATGGAAAGATTGATAGTATATTTTATAAAAATAAAAAAATAAAAAAGCAATAATTGACCAAAAAAGTGGAGAAAGCCAGCAGAGTCGAATCAAGTTTACATAATTGATGAGACAAAAATGATTAGTTATGGAGTATAATTAGTATATTTAAAAGGGAAGACGAGATCAATTCTCTCTCTAACAAACTTTGTACCAACTGTTGCATTCTTATGTCACCAAAATGAAGACCTTATCTTCATTCTTACATTTCTTATAGTATTTTTTTAATTGATTGTTGCTCGACAACTCATCACGAGGCCTGTGTTATTTTATTTAAGAAATACTAGTAAATATATTATATAATAAGGGAAAAAAATCCAAAGCAGTCATTAGGCAAATGTATCGAAATAAAGAAGTAGGTTTGTTTAATTTGGGTGAAAAACATTACCATAATAATATGATAATGGGAAGAGAAAAAGTCAAATAGAAGGAAGGTTTGACCCTGTGGCGCTCCTCTTGTAAAGGCTCTCTCTCTCTCTAAGGCGGCTTTGTCCTTTGTGCGACTGACTGACTTCTTCTGACGGCTCCGTCCACCGGAGTTTAATTTAAAATTTAATTAGCTTGTGAAAAAAGAAATTGAAACGCCAGCGGCTCTCTCTCTCTCTCTAACTTGTAACCAACCAACAACTACCGCTTCAAACTCTTTCTTCTTCTTCTTCTTCAATTCTTCAATTTGTCTCAAAAGCTGTCTTTGCTTTGCTCATATGGCTGTTACTCTTGATGCTTTCCCTGCCAGAAAGCGCCGGCCTTTGGTCGATTCCCCAAAGGTTTCAGATGCCAAGCTAACAAGGTCTCTGTTCCTGGCGTCTCATGAGATTTCTTCTATGCAGCCTCTCCGCTTCATCCTCCGACGCAATTCTCTTGCTATCATTCGTAAAGTGAAGATATTAGCTTCTGTTTTCGATGAGCTTCTTCGATCTCATGTGCTTTACTCTCAATCCGCTCAGCTCTGCTTCGAGGAAATGCAAATCGTGATGCAGCGTATCAAGTCTTTGATTGAGGATTGCTCCCGAGCCAGCAAACTCTGGTTACTCTTGCAGATCGACATCGTCGCCTTCAACTTTCACGACCTCCTCACCGATTTATCCACTGTTCTCGATATATTACCGGTCAATGACTTGGGCCTCACCGACGACGCCCAAGATCTCATCGCTCTCCTCACAAAACAATGCTCCCATTCGATTCACTTCGTCGATCCCCGAGACGACGCTCTCCGTCGGAAAGTCAAGGATACTATCGACGGAATCAAGCACCAGATCTCCCCGCATCAATCTACTCTAACCGAGATTTTCAACGGCCTGGGTTTAGCCGACTCTGCAAGTTTGACGGACGAAATCCAGAGATTGGAGGATGAGATTCAGGATCAGATCGACGAGAGATCCAAATCCGCAGCCGCCTCTCTTATCGGACTCGTGCGTTACTCTAAGTGCGTCCTTTACGGTCCCTCCACACCCTCACCGCCTCCTGATTTCCGCCGCCACAAGTCCTTATCAGACGCTAACATCCCGGCCGATTTCCGCTGCCCGATCACGCTCGAGCTGATGCGGGACCCGGTGGTCGTCTCCACCGGTCAGACGTACGATCGAGACTCCATCCATCTCTGGATCCAATCGGGGCACAACACCTGCCCCAAAACAGGCCAAGTCCTCAAGCACACCAGCCTCATACCAAACCGTGCCTTGAAGAACCTGATCGTGATGTGGTGCCGCGACCAGAAGATTCCCTTCGAGTTATACGGAGACGGCGGCGGCGGAGACCCTGCCCCCTGCATGGAGGCGCTGGAGTTTACGAAGATGATGGTGGAGTTTCTTATCGAGAAGCTCTCCGTGGCAGATTCTAACGGTGTCGTTTTTGAGCTCAGGGCGCTCGCCAAGTCCGACACGGTGGCCCGAGCCTGCATAGCCGAGGCTGGAGCCATACCCAAGCTGGTGCGGTATCTAGGCACGGAGTGCCCGAGCCTTCAGGTAAACGCGGTGACGACGATCCTCAACCTCTCCATCCTCGAACAGAATAAAACGAGGATCATGGAAACTGACGGAGCTTTGAACGGCGTCATCGAGGTTCTTCGTTCGGGCGCCACGTGGGAGGCTAAGGCTAACGCCGCTGCGACTCTGTTCAGTTTGGCAGGCGTCTCGGCCTACAGAAGAAGACTCGGGAGAAAGGCACGTGTCGTAAGCGGATTGGTAGACTTGGCTAAGCAAGGCCCCACGAGCTCTAAGAGAGACGCGCTCGTGGCCATCCTGAACCTGGTGGCGGAGAGAGAGAACGTGGGGAGGTTCGTTGAAGCTGGGGTTGTGGAAGCCGCCGGAGATGCATTCCGAGAGCTACCGGAAGAGGCGGTGGCAGTCGTGGAGGCGGTGGTCAGGAGAGGAGGACTCATGGCGGTGTCGGCAGCATTCAGTCTGATAAGGGTTTTGGGGGAAGTGATGAGGGAAGGAGCGGATACAACAAGGGAGAGCGCAGCGGCGACGTTGGTCACTATGTGCCGGAAAGGTGGGTCGGAGCTAGTGGCTGAGATGGCGGCGATTCCAGGGATAGAGAGGGTTATATGGGAGATGATCGGGACTGGAACCGCCAGGGGAGGAAGGAAAGCGGCGTCTTTGATGAGGTATCTTAGACGGTGGGCCGCCGGAGATACCCATGACACGGCGGCGGAGACACAGAGCATCGTAGTGCCAACGCCAAGTAGGATTTTTAGTCCCGTTGTATGATTTTTTTGTATCTTCAAATTTCTCTGCATCTTCTGTGTAAAGTTTAAAGTTTTTTTTTTTTTTTTTTTTCCTGACGATTTGAAACGAAATTTGATTCTTTTACAAAGTATTTAGCTGCAATTGTAAATGTAATTCGAGAAAAGAAAAAAATAAGCGAAAGATTTTCCTTGTAGCAAATTCTCTTTTTAATTTACCGGATAAACTTTTCATAGTGTTATCTCTCACAAATCATAAAAATCATGAAAGCATTGATTAAGGGATCATGTGTGTGGGTAAAGACAAAAGAATTGGCACAAAATTTCAACACAAAAGACGGAGCAAATCCACGAGATATATTACGCACAAGCATGTTCCAAAAGGAGTGAAAATGATTGGGTTTGGGAATGGAACTAACAGCAAACAGCACCAATCGCAAACCTTCTTTCTTTTTTTTTTTTGCTTCCTAAATAACGGTGATTTTATTACATAACCAGAAAACAGATTTGACTTTTGAGGAAAAAAGTAAGAGAATTCACGAAGCCGAATGATAGACATGAAGTTGGTGAAGACTATATAAGTCTAGAAAGAGCGAGTTTAGAGTTTTCATCGAAGCAAAGCCAGCAGATGATACCATTACCAACTTTATATGTAAAAGAAATCTCGACAAAAATTCCTGTGATTGTTTTAAGACCTAGCTGGCAAGATTATCAGAAGAACATCCCAAATATCTTTTTTCTGTACGGTCCCCATTCCTCTTTACCCTTTTCCAATGTAAGAGTAGATGTTTACACAGAAACTCTACAATATACACAAACAAAATATTGTATAACAATAAGAAGAATATGACAGAAATAAATTTTTAGAAAACACACAGAAAAGGTCATTTGTATTTACAGTAAATCCATGAATATGTTAGACAGAGGGTTCAAGTGTCCATCCTTTGGCAAATTTGTGTCCCTTCTCTGTAATATATATATATATATTTTTTTTTTTCCCTTCTCTGTAATATTTGTTGTTTCAATTTGACACTAATAGTAATGTAGATTCTTTAGTTGCGGGTAAAAAAGGTAAATCCATGACTATGTTCGACAGAAGTCATTTCGTTTCGCCACAGTATTTGGGCCCAAACAACATACAGGCCCATTTATTCAGATTAGAAAATTTTGTTTGTTTCTGCAAAGAGAGCCGAAATTAATTATAAGGTCATCATACTCGTAGCGTGCGAAATGAAACGCCCACGTGGACGAATGAGGTTCTGGGCTTTCCTGTAAGGTTTGAGAAATTTTAAACTCACAATAAAAATGAACCCTTACTTTTTTTTTTTTTTTGGCAAAGAATGAACACTTACTTTTTTCGATACTAGTACAGTAGTACTTTATTATCTCGTGATGCACATTACAAAAGGATTACAATTAAACTAGTAGAAGTACTACTACTTGAGTATTATGTACAAAAAGGCTATTGACACCGTATATATAAATTTGTTTTATTAATGAGACTCTAGTGCGCACACTAGTATTATAAAATAATAAAAAAGTGTCAGTGTCAAATGTCAATGTAGTTAGGGGAATTGAAAGGCGAACATAATCTAACACAAAATCAATTAAAATGGAGAGATAGAGAGAATCACTCACCTATACCTTTTGTTTTTTGTTCCACGTACATTGGCCCCTCACATAATCTTAAATCTCTGATTCTCTCTCTCTCGCCCTTTATATTCTCCACTCTTCAGTCTCTCACTTTTTCATCTCATTCAAGGCTCAACAAGTCTCCCATTAACCCCAAAAAGAATCGGATGGGTAATTATCGTTTTAAGCTATCGGAGTTAATCCCCAACGCTTGGTTTCACAGACTACGAGACATGGGCAAGTTAAAGAAACAGCAGAGGCAACGAAACAGCACCGCGTCTCCTTCTCCCTCCAAGAAACTCCACGCTGTTCCTACTCCTACGGCACGCAGTCCTAGGCCTCCTAGACGCTCTTCCAGCCTTCCCAAAACGCCACCCTCCGATACCCCCACACAGGTCTCCGGGAACCGTCTTCGTCGCCGAGCCACCGTCGACTCAAAGTCCTCCACCACTTCCGGTGACAGCACTGCCACAGGAACGGGTTCTTTCTCCCCGGAGTTTCGCTCAGATCAAGTTCTCCTCCCCGACGAGTCATTAACCAGCTCCTGGCACAGTCCTTGCAGCTCCAAGTTATCCAAAGCCGCAACATTTACGCCGCCGCCGGAAATCGATCTCCGTCCCATCATTACCAAACCGGCCACAGCCGTACGTAAAACGACGGTGAGTTCTCCGGCGGGGGTGAGACTTAGACTGCGCTCGCCGCGGATCTCGACGAGGAAATCGGTGAGCAGCAGCGCAAGGAGAAGCGGGTCTTCGGCGCAGCGGCGGCGGAGCAGGGCGGTGGTGAAGGCGTCGGTGGATCCTAGGAGAGACTTTAAAGAATCGATGGAGGAGATGATATCTGAGAACAACATAAGAGCGTCCAAGGATCTAGAGGAGCTTCTGGCTTGCTATCTCTGTCTCAATTCAGACGAGTATCACCCTATTATCATTAATGTCTTCAAACAAATCTGGCTTGATCTTAATTTTCCACCTCATGATCCCAAATAAATACATCTTTTTCTATATTACTTCGATCCTCGATTAGTAAGTAATCTCTAGCTAGTGTATATATAATTATTTTTGTTCTGACTATTTAATGTGTAAGATGGTCTAGCTATAGCCCTAGAGTCTTGTACTTTGTATGACGGCCATTCGTAGAAATCTAGTACAAGATTGATTAATCCGAATTTACTGCACGCACAAATATCGTTTCACACACAAGATAAAGAACTGCTACTTTAAATCAAATTTAATGCGGGGCGATTATTAATGTGTCAAATGTAAACTCTACTTTTTGTCGTCTAGAATCATACTACAAGTGTGTTGAGAACTCTCCTACAATTACTCGCATGTTATTGAAGTCGAGACAAAAACGATAGACTAATACTATTATAGTAGTTTTTATATTTAGTAGATCCATTAGACCTACTACGATACCGACAATTCTCATTAAAACTGCATCTGCCGTATTTTCATACCTAACTTTGGATATGTGTACGTGTGCATTNATTTTTCAATTTCCCATTTTTTTTTTTTTTTTTTTTTTTTGTGAACACCATCTCAATTTCACATCTATATTTATTTGTTTATTTGTACGTCTAGTTTTTATTTTTATTATTTTTGACCTTCACGTATTTTTTGTATATAAGTTTATATGCATGGATTGCATACCGCATGCGACAAGCAAGAAGAAAACAAAACGTTTTTGCTTTTACTCATGTAAGTGCCAAAGAAAACCAAATATTCAATTGGGATGTCTTTTTTTGGGCTAAATCAATTGGGATGTTTTTATTTATTTTTTTCAGTGATGGGTGACAAATGACGAGAATATATAGAAAAAAGAAGTAACATATAGCAAAAATAATTATCGATGCCAAAAAAAGAAAAGAAAAAAGAAAGACAAGTAATTATCGAAAATAATGAATAGTTCGTACGGACAAACTTTGGCTACTGGCTTCTAGTTGTTATCACTATCATGCTACTAATGTCATTTTGTTTTATGTAATCTTCGCTGAGATATGGTTTGTTAGAGGTAACCATCAATCTTAGTATTCTTACAAGAAAATACTGGAATTCTTACAAATTTAAAAATAGGAACTGAGAAGGAATCTCACGCGTCATTAAACTGACTAAAGTATATTTAAGGATAGGGGCTTCCATGGAAAGAAGCAGGTTACGAAACGAAACTTGCTCTTCCATTTTTCACCTAGATCCCCGTTTTTTCTTAACGCATTCAAAATTAGTCAATATATGCACGTTGTCAAATTATTTTCAGTTACTTAATTTTTAATTAATAGAACCTAAAAATAGTATCCAATTACATATATATATCATATGCATAATTTGTCTTTCTTTTTCAATTTGTTTTAAAAGTCATGTGATTATGTATCTCTTGAAACCGGATATCATGACTTCATGATGGATTTCTACTGGAAAAAAAACTGGATTTGAAGTTTGATACTTATAATATTGCTAAAAATATTATTCTAACCGGTTTACAACTCACATTTCTTTTTAAAAAACAAAACTCATACATAATTACTATGTATGGATAAATTTAGAATTATGCTGTAAGATTTTCATTAATTTATACTCTATTAAATCAATTAATGGAGTACAAAATATCATTCTATACGGGAAAAAAAAAAAAAGCTTAAAACATGATATTTTGCGAAACTATAAAAATATTTATTTATATACGTGTGCGGGATAAAGTGCTGCACAAAAGTGACTATTACACTGACTGGAGTTCAAAGCAGGGACCAAAAAAGGTGAATTAAAAGGTACCCAAAATCTATCTATCCTTTTTCAATATGAGAACACCAAAAAAACAAAAAAAAAAGTTCAAAAGCTTTGTCGGGCACGCCGGTCATATACTACAACGAATTTTAAAAGTTTAAAAATTACAACAAAACATTTAAATAAATTGTCGATAACATTGAAGAAAACATCATCAGGGGCTCAGGGCCATGAGGCATAGGGGAGTCCTACAAATTCTAATAAATTCATGGATTATACAGTATGTGGTTTATTATCAAGTATAGTGACCCTAATATGAAAATAACTATTGACCCTACATAAAACCAACCTATATATACAAGGAAAAAAAGGTTATTCCTACTTGATTATATGACTAATTAAAAACTAGTATTAGTAATGTAATTATCTAATACTTACATAATTAAGTTAAAAAAATATATTTTTAATAATAAAATTTTAGCTCTGTTACTGTGCACTGTGGTAGTAGTATGCAATAGATATTTATAGATATGATAATATGAACCGTTTTTATTCAAATTTCTAATATAACAATTGGATACTTTTTTTTTTGGTCATCTGGAATTTTATTCATTAACTTGTTTTGGATACACAGATGAAACACTACGCCCAAAAGAGGGAAACTTAAGCCGGCAGACGACGTACAAATCCCCGGATATAACAATTGGATACCTATCGGTCAAAAAAAAAAAAAATACAGGATATTAAAAATAATTAAATGTGTAAATGTCTTTCTTTACTGGTGGTAGCTAGCCAGTGATATCGCCGTTTGATGTACCCCACCGGCCACCACTATGAAAGTTTCAAAATCAGCATTTGAACGATGTAAAAATATACTAATACGTACTTGATTTACGACTTGACTTTACTCCAACATATCAACATACAATTAATTACCTGTTTCTCGGTAATAATATAGTATTTCGCAACTAATATAATTTCACAACAAAAAGGATTATATACTCGATTGGACATTATGATTCCCTTGTAAAGAGGAAATTAAGAAGAGTATTTTGTTAGAACTGCGACGTATCATAGACGCGTTTTCTATTTGGAATGATATGTATTAGTATTAAAGTTGTTTTCATTCGATTGTCTCTCCTAACTTATCAGTATCACCTTTTAAGGTAACTAATCCACAAGGCACGACTTTCTTTTTTCGTGAAATCTTTTATAGTAGGGCCATTTCAAAAATACACAAGATAGAGACGTACACGTCAACGAATTTATTATGACTGATAATTAGGACTGAGATGGAAATAGCAATCAAAGCCGAATACTTGTAAATAAAACTGTTATCATTCTTTTTTTTTTTTTTGATAATTATCATTCAAATATATTATATAAATAGGAATAAAGTCAATATATATATATATATATTATTAATCACAAAAATAATATTAAAAGTGTTACAAAAATAATTATTTTCAGTTTTTATACCATCTTTTTATTATTATTTTTTTTTTATCATTTTAACTATTTTAGTTTTTTTTTTAATCTACTAAAAACTTGATACCACTTTGTGTTATCAAACCAAACAAATCTGATATATTATATCCATTCAACAAATTTAATATAAAAATTATGGTTTGCTTTATTCGTTTATAATAGAATATGGTCTAATAAATCTAATAGTACATGCAGTAATCGTTGTCACGAACTCACCATTAAAAAATTATCTCTATGAGATACTTCTTAATTAAGATCTAAAACTCCACAACCTTAACTACTTAGATCAGTCATATATGTAACCTTTTTAATTAGTTATATGGATTAATTAGTGTATCTTTAGTTTGAGATCTTGAAGCTCATATAATAATTTGATTATATTTGATGAAAATATAATAGACGGCTTAAAAAGAATATATATATATGTAACAATAACAATCTCTATATATATATGAATGAAAGGCAAAAAATCAAACCCAAAACTGAATTCGACAACGTTACCTTGGTTATTTGGAGTTTAAGATACGAACCATCTCTGCATTAAATGAATTGGAAATATATATAGTAATTATATCAATGGGGTCTTGTTAATATTTAAGAAGTTTTTTTTTTTTGTTAAAGAGTTAATATTTAAGAAGTTGCTCGAGAGAAGATGTAATAATGGCGACGGATTGTCGGTGAGCCGCAAGTGGAGACTCGGTCAACGACCATTTAACCGAACTTGCCTTGCGATCCGACATAATCACCGGAGATTCTGCATCTTGTGACCTTGTCTCTCCGCCGTCCAAATTTTTATGCATGTTGAATGAAATTAAAAAACACCAAACAAAAAACTAGTACTGAGTATTACATTGGGTTTTCGTTTTGCAAGAAAGTCATTGAATTTCACAGTTGCTCAGTGAATTTAATCGAACGGTTTTATTGGCTATTAATTGTACCTGGTGTGGTGAGTTATATTATAGTTCCACCACAATCATACGAGCGAAACAAATTCGGAATACTTTTTCTTTTTATTTTCTTCATATTATATTTATAGAGGTTTTCTGGGAAGATATGAAAATCAGTGGTCATATACCATTCATAACAATGCAATGAAGATGACTTGGCATACGTTAAGTCGTGCCTAACAAACATTATGTTTGTCTTTTCTCGGTTCCTAATTACTGCATAATTCCTTATACTAAATCAACTATAGGATGAGGCCAAAAACAAAATCGAGTTACCACTTTGCACGTGTCATGTACTTCGTGCATTGCACATTATAAGTTTAGAACTCTTCTTTTTTTCCTTATTCATCCCAAACTTATAACAAGTTTATGAAATCTTACCCAACAAAAAAAAAAACAACTAATGCAGGCAAAGAGAAAGAAAAAAGAAAAAGAGAGAGGCCCATTTTGTATTATGTTATTTATTATTTTACCTATCATTGCTGCGTCAATTGTCAAATCTTTATGGATTTGATTCTTGTGTAAAATAATCACATTTTAATATTATTTTCGTATTTATTTGGATAAAGACAATTACGCAACCGTCTGTACTCTGTGCGTCTGTGCCCATCACTATTTTTATTTTATTTTAATCAAATAATTATATAACAAAATTCATATATTTTTTTGTCGGGATTATTTAGTTTCACTTCCAAGTTGGAAACTTTATTAAAGAAAAAAAATTCCAAGTTGAACTCGTCACTAACCGGTCCTTTCTAAGCTGTTAAACTCTGAAATTTCAAAAGCTCAGTATTTCATCTTGTTTGTATAGAAATGAATAAAGAGGGATCAATTATATGTATTTGACAGCTTAGTACATGCAATTTTAAATTACCGAAGCATTGTTATGCTACAAACAATTAACGTTGGTAGCCATACTTTAGTAAAATTAGATATAGATTTGCTAGCTCTTCTTGTAAATGTGTAGGTGTTCTATAAAAGCAATTATAATTAGTATATACTTCGACTTTTTTGCCACTGTATAGTTTTATAATCCCTATTATAAGATGATAGAATGCACGTGTCTTTGGTACGTCCATGCAAAACTTGTACTGAGAGACGACGGAGACAGACAACACGAGGAACAACCAACACTACATAAATTGGACCACTTTTTTTTTTTTTTTTTTTTTAAATAAAATCAATGTCGTTTGTTGATGTTTCTGTTTCACACCGTAAACTCGTTCCGTTAGGTAACACGGCGGAATGAATTTCTTTAATGCAAGTATGTTAAAAATTTATCAATCAACAAAATTTTATGTTTTGATACATTATGGAAACTATTTGACGTTGGATAGCTAATTGTCTTTTGTAAGTGTGGTTTAACAAATTAGTATATACACAAAGATCTTATTGTTTATTTTCTGGTTCAACCAACACATTTAGAATAATTAAAATCATTAATTAATGGACTTTTTGTTTCCCAGTTGTTCAACCATTAATTGAACAACCCAGTTCTCTCCGCATTAAACAATATATTATTAAGAACCAAATGTGCCATTTTAATTCTATAGCAATTACCAAAACTTATGGGTTACCCTCAATTTATTTTATACAGCAGTGGAGTTCACATATAATGTTTTGTAATTACAATCAACAGTTATATAGTGCCATCACCACATGATAATTTGACATCCTTATACAAAAAAAAGTTTATACACCTTCATCTGAATTAAATTACTAGACGTCGTCGACTATGCGAATAGTTCAAGATGTTGTTATTGACTATTAAAAGTGGTTATTGGTCAGGAAAATATGGCGCGACGACCAAGTGGGTGATACATGGAGTATTTGTTTTTTTTTTTCTAAAAAAAAAAAAAACCACAACAGTCTTATAATCTCCAACAACCAATTATATAGGTTATTTATGAAAACAAACAAAACCAAATCACTCTTTTCAAAAAGATTGTGAATTACGTTCAGATCAAACACATCAGACAGATATTAAAATAACTCCCAACACACTTAGCCACAGTAACGACTAACGTACAAAGACTTCCAATACATACGGTGGTTGTATACCAAAAAGGGACGACGTCACGACGCACACCACACAAGTATATACTCCCTCTGTTCCATTATATAGGTTATTTTAAGATTTTTTTTTGTTCCATTTTATTTGTTTCTATATAAAATTTATTCTTATTTATTATGCTATGATCATTTATTGTTTGCAGTATTTTTTTGTTTGGTTAAAAGAATTTTAATAAATTATTAAATAATTCTTTTATATAAAAAATTGTATATATTTATGATCCCTTTTTTAATATGCGCGCTTTTAGCTAAAACAACATACATTTTAGAACAGGGAGTATTATTTTACACTACATTTGTACCATATCTCAAAACCAAACTTCTTTTAAAACTTTTTTGTAAATATATATGGTTAATCTGAACAGTTTTAAATTTATATACGTTGTCTGATTATTCAAAACTCGTGATGGTATAATAGTTGAAGGATTCATTGTAAAAATCGAGAGATCAGAGTTCGTGTCTTCAACTGCATTTTCAATAATGGTTAGTCACTACGAATGTCTTGAATGCAAAAAAAAATCCCAAGTTTTCCACAAGCCTCAAAGATTAGAATGGACTTTGACCTGAAATTCTCATGGTTGTATAAAACAAAATTGTCTAGATTATTTCTCGAATTGTTAATTTTGTTAAAATGCTTTCATTTGTCCAAAATATGCGTAGTTCGTAAAATAAGAATTTTGTTTTAAAAGCATTGACTTAACAATTTATAGTAACTATTATAGAGACATATAGTTTTGTTTTACAACAAAATAACATAAAAATGTAAAAAATAACTGAATGTTAAGAGTTAGCTTGTTTGAGTTGTTTCTATTGTAATTTAGTACTTGGTGTAGAATATGACAAAACAAACACTAATATTAAATCAGAGGAAGTATTACTTAGACTATTTAATATTTTAATTCATAGTAAAAGAATTTAAGTAATATTTGGAAAAAATCATATTAAGTGTGATGTTATCCGCCTTGATATACTTAGGTTCAGAATCATTTAATAATTGAAAAAAAAAAAAACAACATTAGTGGTTGTTCCGGATTCGAGAGAGAAATTGAAAACCTTGGTGGCCCATGAAGTGAAATCTAAATGTCTTAAAATGATATTGGGCCTGTTGTCCATAATAAAGTTGTAGAGTTTTTCACGGGTTTTCTAATAGAGAAATTTTCTGTTCTTTTCTTCTCGTATTTGTCTTCTTCACTTACTTTTAAATTTGATTAGAAATATTTTTTTTGGTAAAATGATTAGAAATATTTGTCTGAAGGGAATAAATCCACTTCACACATAGCTACTGTTAGAGATTTTTTCTTTTGGGGTCTTTAAACTTTGGTACATCAGTGTCTCCTTCCGTCTATAGCTTGGTGCTGGTGGCTGTGAACAACATGAGGATCTTGTTTTATCTTCAACTTTTTTTAAGACGAACAATAAAAAGTAAAATAACTGAAAAATGATCAATTGTTTATTGGCCCAATAATATTGGGAGGAAATGATGTTTTTATTATTTATATCTAGGTGGCGCGGCACCCACCCAATTTTTTTCAATACTTTTTTTTTGTTTTTCCTGATAAATAAAATTTATGAAGTATGACTTTTTATTTTATATATCTTTGGTCTCGATAAACCAAAATATAATGAAGAAAAAAGCGGCAAATAAACTGTAATATCAAATGATGAAAAAAAAAATTTAAAAACTAAAAAAAAGTATCAACAATTTTTTTAAATGGTCTTACTTGTATGTCTGGGCATGTCACAAAACATTTGTTTTTTTTTTCCCCTCTCTAAAAATTAAGAAAGAAGACAAAGATAACGATTGGTTGGAGTGTGAAACAATGATATGGTTGAATCATAAAATAACACTCAAAGAAGAAAATATTCGAAACCAAACGTGTAGTAGGACCCCGAGAGACTCTTCTCAACTCATTTCCCTAACTCCAATTTCACGTGTTAATAAACTTTAGGGATTATTCCATCACAGTTGACAAATTAAAAAAAAAAAAAAAACTTAATACCACCACCATTAATGGAGCTCTCTCACCAGCCGAAATAGGACACGTCGTCTTATACACGTGGCATAAGTACATAGGACAGTTTTGGAGAAGAAGAATGTACCAAAATGTGGCAAATACGGACCTGACTGATATTTTAGTCCAAAACAAAAAAAAACGGACCTGATATTTTATGAAACCATGTGTGGGACCCAGCAACAGAGAAAACTAGAAACGACATTTAAATTCGTAAAAACTCGCTAATCAATAGGAATCAACGCATTGTTCTTGTGAATCGTTAGATATGAATTGGTCCATCACATATTATATGGGATGCGTATTAGGAAGAATCAAGCAAGTAATTGAGATGTCCATCACATATAACGTTTGAAGACGATCGACCTAGCTCCTTGGAAACATTTTGCCTTAAAATAATACTCCTACATACTACCATTAACAAAAGGTATGAACAAATTTTAAAGTTTTGCAAGAATAAAAAACGTGCTTAAAATAAAACGACAAGGAACATCAATACAGTGTTGTGAAAAAAAGAAAGAAGTCGAAGAAGCATCAATTCTCAGATTTTGATTCCAAAGGAAAGGCAGGCAAGCACGACGACGACCTACTAAATTAGCCCACCACACTTAGCCGACTACTCGGGAACTCGACCAAGAATGTCCAAGTCGGCTGCTTCCACACGTGGCGTCTCATAATTTGCTAGAGCAAAAGATTACTCCCTCCATTTCCTTATACTGTATTTCAATATATTAATAAAAAAAAGAGAGAAAGAGAGAGAGTAGTCTGTCTTCATTGGCTTCGTCTCTTTTAATTTTCTTTTCTTTACTTTCTCAGAGAAGATAAAAAACATTCCTCTCGCCGGAGAAGAGCTCTCTGACAAGTGTGCCTCTCTCTCTGTCTATCTATCTCCTTCCTTGAGAGTTGAGACAACAACGCTTTCTTTGCTTTTTACGGGGTACGATTTTGTTTGCTTTGTTTTTTCTTTTGAGCCACTCGGCCTATTCTTCTCATTGGATTTAGGGTTGCCGGAGAGATTATTTTATAGTCTGTGGAATCTTGGAGCCGTTTTGAAGAAAGGTCGGAGGGAATCAAAATTCTGGAAATCGATCTCGGGTTTAGTTTGGGCGATCAATTTTGAGTAAGTTATTGATGGGAACAAAATCTTGTAAAGAGGCAGAGGTTGCGCCTAGTCTACTTGGAATTAGGGTTTTATAGTAGTTGTTTGTAGAGATAGATTGTGGTTAATCGGGGAAGAAGAAGTGAATGAGAGAGTGATTTTGAATGTAGTTTGTTTTAAGGGTTTTAGAAATCGAATATAATTAATATGAGTAGTGGCGATGAGACGGGCTCGGCTTTGACGATTGACCAGAGTTTGCTTGTGGATCCCAAATTGTTGTTCATCGGCTCCAAGATCGGGGAAGGGGCTCACGGCAAAGTCTACCAAGGAAGGTCTCTCTTCTTAATTATGTGCCCAAGGAGAGCTCATCTTCTTTTTATATATATCACAACACTACTAGTCTTTTGCTTGCCAGGTATGGTTCCCAGATTGTTGCAATCAAAGTTCTCCATCGCGGCACCAAACCAGAGGAGAAATCTTCTCTCGAGAGCCGTTTCATCCGCGAAGTCAACATGATGTCCCGAGTTAAACACGATAATCTTGTCAAGGTCTCTCTCTGTACCGTTTTCAAACTCTTTTTTTTTCTTTGCATTTCTTCTAAACCGATCGAGGAAATCTATTTGGCAGTTTATTGGAGCCTGCAAAGATCCTTTAATGGTGATAGTAACCGAGTTGCTCCCAGGGATGTCACTGCGTAAATATCTCATGAGCATCCGCCCTGACCTGCTCCATCTCCGTCTTGCTCTCACCTTTGCCCTTGACATTGCCCGGGCCTTGGACTGCTTGCACGCCAATGGAATCATACACAGAGACCTCAAACCTGGTACTCTCTTTACTCTTTTATCACTCCTACCTAGGACCTATGCTTTTAACTCTTTCTCTCTTTTGAAATCCGATTACGCAGACAACTTATTGCTCACGGAGAATCACAAATCCGTCAAGCTTGCTGATTTTGGGCTCGCTAGGGAAGAATCCGTCACAGAGATGATGACTGCAGAGACAGGGACATACCGTTGGATGGCTCCTGAGGTTTGGCCTCTCTGTCACTCTTGTGCATGATTCACATTTAGATACTGCAATTTTTAACATTATAAAACCATGCATGTGTTCATGTCATCCGTAGCTGTATAGTACAGTGACGCTGCGTCAAGGAGAGAAGAAGCACTACAACAACAAAGTAGATGTCTACAGCTTTGGAATCGTCTTATGGGAGCTTCTGACAAATCGGATGCCATTTGAGGGGATGTCCAACCTGCAAGCCGCCTACGCAGCAGCATTCAAGGTTTAATCTTCTTCTTCTTCTTCCCATGTGATCATCCATCCAGTTATTGGAAAACAACCTCTTTTTTCCTCTTGTTGAAAACATTGCAGCAGGAGAGGCCGGGAATGCCAGAGGGGATATCTCCGAGTCTGGCATTCATAGTGCAATCGTGTTGGGTGGAGGACCCAAACATGAGGCCAAGCTTCAGCCAAATTATCAGACTGCTCAATGAGTTCCTCCTTACCCTCTCTCCCCCTCCTCTTCCTCAGCCTCTGCCTGAGACTGACACCAACAGGACCAACGGTGGCGCCATCACTGAGTTCTCGAACCGTGCAAAAGGGAAATTTGCCTTCATTCGCCAGCTTTTTGCTGCTAAGAGGAACAGAAACTCTTAGGTACAAGAAGGGATCTTTGTCTTCGCCACTGCCACTTGCTTTGGTGAATAAATATTACTCCGTAGTAGACAAGTAGAAAGTTAGACTTACGTAAAGTCTGTCTATAGCGTAGTACTCAGTTCTTCTTCCTGTCAAGTGATTAACTGGTAACCATCACACGCCAAACTAATTGGTCAAATGTATAACCTATGTTTATCTTTATAAATACTAGAGATTTGGACCGGAAATAATAAAAAAGTAAGGAGATCAGCTATGTATTTATATGTTTTATGTATTCCGAAATTTTCTACAAAACATGCAGTCTCTCTGTGTAGTCCATAAAATGGTCATAGAGAGAGAGAGAGAGTATCTTATTTAAAATCTTTTTTAAAAATAAAAGATATTATTATACATACATATATATATGTATGTACAAATGATTATAGAGTGCTTTTCTGTATAATTAATTAGTTGATTGTTATTTGTGGGAGTAAAAACATAAATATTTTCCATTTCAATAAAACATCCAGCTAAGTAAGGTGGAGAAAAGTAAATGTAACGGATCTTTGAATACAAAAATAAAAACGAAGTTTCGATATTTGAATTTTAAAACAAAGGATGAGTAAATGCAACTTGCTTAATCTTGGTTTACTACAGATTGAGAAACAACTAAGAGTGGACTTATGTTTCCTAATAAAATATGACATATACATCATATTTCAAATAAAGAAAGTGTAAATTGAAACCGACAGAAGTTAAGAAAATATTACCAAATAAAGAGATTAATTGATAATCTAAAAGTAAGGAAATAAAGAATTGTAGGGATGGAAATGGGAAGAAGAAAAGTGATGAGGCATAAATCTTGAGGAAGATATATAAAGAATCAAAGGCATAAGGCAAAAAATAGTGTCAATAAGCCGTTTCCATGAATGTTACTTTCTAAACTTGGGATTATCTACCATAATTATGAAGATTTTTTAGACATTAATGATTAGACCTATTAAACAATAAATAGAAGCACTCTTGTTCCTCTCTGATCTCATATTCACACACAACCCAAAAAGCACTTTTTGTTCCTTTGACCATGGAACTCAACCTCTCTACGCCCACATCATGTTCCTCCAGCAGCATATCATCATCTTCGCATGAGGTCATCCCCAGGACCAACGGGAAAATGAAAGAGAAGATTGCGGCTGAACCAGCGATGGAGACTCCGGGGCTAGAGTTCCGCTTCCTGTTCAACGAGAATATAAGAAACTCTGGTTTTGGAGTTTTAGATGAGGCAGAAGGGACAAGGAGCGAGGCTAAAGCGAGGGTGTTTGCTTGCACCTTCTGCAAAAAAGAGTTCTCTACGTCGCAAGCCCTAGGAGGACATCAGAACGCTCACAAACAAGAGAGATCATTGGCTAAAAGGCGTAAGGAGATCGAAATAAACTATCCAGGACACTCCTTCTACAGCCAGTACCCGCCAGGTGGTGTTTCCTACAACAGCAGCAGCTCCTCGCAGTATGATCTTGGGGTTCGTTACAATCCTAACATTGCTAAAACTAAGCCCTATCCCTTCAATATCTTCAGATGTCGACTTGGATACAGAGGGCTTAATATCCCTCTGCTGTCTCACCTCTCCGTTCCAAAGACTGACGATTTGTCCAAAAACTTGATTTCAAACCTAGAGGGCAGCATTTACGAGCAAGGTGAGAAACAAGATCAATCGGAGACTGATACTTCCAAGGATTCTGAATTAGACTTGTCTCTGAAGCTTTAGATTAATTCTTTTTTTTTTTGGGGCTTATATTTTAGTGGTTAAAGCTTGATTCATAATTTCTTCCGTGTTGTGTTTTTAAATCTTATATAGAAAGAAAAAAAAAAAGATTCCCTAGTCTTCTACTTGATACAAAAAGAGCGTTCACTATTTTCGTGTTAACTTCTGAATTTCAAAATTTAAAAGCGTTATTGTGTAGAATAACAGCTTATTTGAGAACTTAATGATAACTAAAGACTAGTACTATACTGTATATGGGAGGGCACTCCTTTTAATTTTTCAAATTGAACAGTTAATATCATTTATTAATTTGATTGTGTTACTATCTATGCTATTATTTTGGAAGTCACTTCCCTTTCACAACTTATAAGTT
>OVBW01000065.1:22766-56691 GCA_900406355.1 Erysimum pusillum | reverse complement strand
ATCCATATCTTGCAGTTTTATTGTCTCATTGGAGAATAAATTGCTGAACGCGTGACAAACATTCCATTGAACCTGTAGAAATATCTGAAGTCAAAGAATGCAATACATAATGTGAAGGATGAATAAACAACCCGAACCACACTCAACCAAACCAGATCAAATTGAAAACGTTTCTGTACAAGATCTCTTTATCAAACCTAACTAAATTTTTTATCAAGAAAAAAAAACTAACCAGATTAATTAGATTTGAATTTAATAAGCTCTTTTAAACAAATCTAAGCTGACTCGAACCAAAATTGATTGAAACCCACATGCTCATATCCAAACAAAACCATCTCGTATAATTTTACTTAATAAGGTATACCTTAACATTACCGGTAGTAACACAGGAAAGAAATGCTTGCACGGTTCTCTCCAACCACCTTGTATCTCCCGCGCAGGATAGATGGTGCGAAAGTGATGAATGTTGATGAGGGAAAGGTAATACCGTTAGGTCCAATGACTTTATACTTGTCATGCATCTCAATTTTACATATTTTGAAATACTCCCCAGTGCCCGAACTGCATTGGATTTAACCTAACAATAGAAATCCGAATATGATGAATGCAAATGTGCACATAACTACGATACTAAAAACTACCGTGTGATCTGTAGAAAAAAAAATGTCTGCTAGCCAGTTTTGCCATCCATATGGAACAGACGATTGCAGTGAATATATTGGTAAGAGAACAACTAATTAATTTTATAGAGTAATTTGTGGATTGTGGAGCGAAGTAGTAAGAAATCACAATACGTTGGGAACGATTTTCATTACCTTGTCCCCATCCTCAGTAAGGCGCAAAGCACATTCTATTAGTGTGTCCACAACTTGTGAAGTTGTATTTAATCCCACTAAGGAGGAGAAAAGAAAAGTGAATCCAAAAGTTGTATAAAATCTTATTGTAACACCACCATTAATACCTTCAGAGGACCTATCATCGACGCGGTAACGCAGAGAGTCGCATACATTGGCCAAAGCCCAGGATGCTGTTATCCGCACCTGAATTGACAGACGTAAAGCCCATTGCAGTAGAAAAGGTAAATAAAAAATGCATAGCTCGTGAGAACAAACAAATGAAAGTCAGTATTGCAATACCGAGGTCAGCGGATCACGGGTATTCGCTTCAACAGCTGTGATAAAATTTTCATATATCTCCGCACTGCATCAACAAAGTTCTTGACCATAGATATCTTGCCAGGGATAATTGGAACAAGCAACAGATGATTTCAACAGACAGTGGCAAAGAGGTAAGTTACCTTAAAGAAGTTTCTGGAAAACATGAAATTACACCAATAGCTCGGCAAGCTGCGGATCTGACTGAAGGGGATTTGTCATGCGATGCAGCGGTTATCTACAAAAACGAAAAAAATGTCATGCACATTTTTTAAAAACTAAAATTTGAGATAGTTATACCAGCAATCACAACAAGGCTCTAATACTTACAATTGATGAAGTAATAAAGTCCTTTTCCTGCTTATTGAAATAGACAAATATGGAGGACGTAATACCAGCAAAGCAAGTAACTGTACTGCTCCTCACCTTCCAAACATAGGAAAAAATTAAGGACCGCAGATGCGAACTACAGCAACTGCGACTATATATGTACAAAGAGTTGTACAAAATCAAACACTTGTCAAGATTTTAAACCCACCACTGCAGAACCATGGTGTAAAACCAGAACTATATGTTTACGAATAGCCTCAGACCATTGGTCACATCCTGCCTGAAAAATTGGCTCTTGGCCATATTCAAGATTCTCAAATCCATATGATGGTGCAGATGAAATTCTTGTTGACCTTATGCAGTCAGATGTAAAAGGTGTATCCAATAATCTGTCGTACTGAAGATCTTCTGTTCCTTTAAATCCAGATATTGCGCGAAGGCATCCATCCAAAACCTACATACAATCCTGTGTAAGTTTTTATCGTATACGTGGCCCTAAGACATTGCTGAAATGGTTTAGCTGTCAAGCCAGATTGTTTCTAAGCGCAGACAAAATCAAAGCTAAATCTGAGCATGCTACCAATCACAATGAATCGCCCTGCTCCACTGAAGCTAGGGAATATAGAAGATGTTTTCAATCTTAAATATATAGAACATAGTTATTTGATAATCCTGCCTTGACAGCAGCTGTGAGGATTTTGTCCCCAATATGTCCAACAGACTCTCTAACTGAAGCCTTCCATGTCGTTGGAGAATCTTCAACAACAGCAGACTGCAAAATTTTATACACGAGGACAGAGATCCGTTCCCAATATGCTGGCACTAAGGTTGGGTAATTGAGAGCCACAGATCGGATAACCTGGGGAAAAACCATATATTGGATGAGAACACAGGACATGCAATGCACCAGCTCTCATTATCAAAATCTCTACAAAATAACTATAAACTTTGGCTAGAAATAAGGATAAATGACAGGGAAACAAACAGTCAGCGAATTGCTCAACGATTCCCCAGTCTCACATAATTTTCTACCACGCCCCACCGGCCCACCCTCAGCACAAAAATGTTATAGTTTTCTTAATGTCCGAACAGAGTTCCGACAGCATCATATGCACCTGAATTTATTTAGTGCGTCTATCCTTCTACTTTTCTTTTTTTTTTGGTCAAAATCCTTCTACTTTTATAAGAACTCCTTAGAAGGGAAAACAAGTATAATAAGAACACACATAGTACCTGAAGAGCCTCAATGCATGTTGACGTGTCAGAAAATTGCTCGGCAAAACGAAATAAAGTAGAGAGAACTCCTGAGTTCCATTCACATCCATCAAATCCTGAAACGACTTCAAGAAAGAATGTCAAATATTTTAATGAGATTATGGTTAGGACATTCGTAACAACGGAACAGGCGCAAGATAAGCTCAACCTGCTGATGTCTCATCCAAAAGCATATTATGTACTTTCATTTGAGGAGGAAAGGTAGAGAATGCAGCTGTCAGGCAACCTATTGCGGCAACCTATACAAAACAAATCATGATATAGGTATGGCATTCACAGGACCAACATTTTTAAGAGAAGAAGTTTGGGTTCAGAGAAGAAAGTTATTCAGCATGTCAAAGGCAGAAACAAGTTAAAAGCCGGGAATGTGATAATCATTGCTGGGTCGAGAGCTGAGAATCCTCTATTGAAAAGAGTAACAAGGTGTGATTCTTTCTTTGGCTGAATGAATGAAGGAAGACCGATAGTAGGTTCTTACCACAGCTCTTCTTTGCCTCCATGAATAGAAACTTAAGATCGATGGGGTTAGGAATTCACTAAAAAGAAAGGAACTAGAACAGAGTTTATTAACAGGATAAGAACAGATTTTAAAACATAAACAGAGACCAAACACGACTCTAGACCCTTGTCCAATGCCTGTACCGTCCAGAGTAATCCCAATATCTTTCTCCTCCTATTGCTTACCTAAGTCGGCAAATTTATATACGTGACTAAATCCTGTGACTTTAGCTAACAGAAACTAGGAACCTAGATATGAAAAAGAGAATTCATATCTCCATCATAGACGAAGACAGCAAACAGACAAAACAACATAAGGAAAAGGAAGCACTAACCAGCAGACCAGTTTTATCATTTTTGAAAGGAAACCCCTCATTAATCCTAGCATGCAGAGACATTATAACTTTTGGCAGCAATTCTCCTGGCATTCTTGAGTAACTGAAAATGATAACAAACATTAAAGAACACATGAAAATCTCATAATAGATCCCAAAGTATTTGCAAATTTAAGAAATAGATAACATCAGATAAATAGGAGCTAGGTCTACGCACATATTCAAGAAGCTTTTGCAATTCACTTACTCGAAGGTAAACCTTAATCAAAAGCCAATATCAAACACCTTTATAAAGATACAATACATTTACAATAAAATGAGTATCATTAATCATGAGGAGCTGACAAGAAAAGACACAGAAAAAATGTACGTACGGTGTGCTTGATATCAGAAGCAAGAGGATCTTGAACAGCTGAATCAACAATCTACCATGATTATCACTGTGAATTAGATGTAGAATGCCTACACCCATATGAAAGGCAAAAAACCTTGGTCAACACGGAATAACTAATAGCAACCATAAGGAAAAAGGGTAAGAAAATTAATGTCGTTGAAGTACCTGTATGGAGTTGCATTAATATTAGACCAAGGGAATTGGAGAGGGGCATAAACGATCCATATTTGGTGGATTCCTTGTACTCTGCCACTTGAAGGAAAATAGATGAAGGCCCATCCATCATGGTGGCAAGAGCTGACGCAGATGCAATCCTTACCTAGACATTGGGATTCAGCAGTCACAAAGTCGAGCCAGAAAAATATCTCTAGAAATATTTGCTTAACCACAAAAGATATTGAGAAGGTGAAAATGGAGAACATAATCGAAATATGTGCCTTAATGACTTAAAAGGGACAAGAATAACCACCTTCAAATGAGGATCAAAAAGCAAGCAGGTCATTAGAGTAGCTTCAAACTTCCTGTTGATGATCTCAGAAAGTTAAGGAGACAAGAAAACATTTTAATATGGTGACAAAAGGTTTTGTAGGTAAAATTTTCCACCTTGGCTTGAGTACATCACTGGTTGGAAAGAGAGCCATCCACTGAGTGGTAAATGACTTTGAATCAGCCTGGCAAAGATCCTTTACAGGAGAATATGAAATTGAATAAGTAATTTTCACTGAAAAGTTAAGTAGATGATATAAAAACAATTAAGAATACAACATTGTTACTCACCTGTATGCAAACAATGGCAGCTATTCTAACCTTCGAGCTTTGGGCACAATAAGAATCCCGTACGGAACCATCACTGTCACTAAAATCAGAATCTGATGATATAACATCACAACTACCAGAATCATGAGCAGACAGGTGCCTCCAGTCACAAGACACTGGCTGCTTAGTGTTCAAAACACTGCTTTTGCGCAAGTGGGGTGGCCTATAAGGAGTATTATTGGCGTTCTTACTTACTCCAGAAATCAATGTGGAAAGCATGACATTTAATTGCTTATCTTTGTGAACGACATCAGAATGAGAGAACTGGGGTGGGCCAGTAAGTCCAAAACAGAAAAACATTCTCAATGCTGCTATGAAACTTGAGACCTGCAACATTACAACTTCTGCTTAAACAAAGGAAAAAAGTCTGCATAAAACCAGAAAATCACTTATCTAGGGCTAAGAGGAGCAAAGGCTATCAAGAACCCACTTACGTGATCAGAAACAGGACATTTGATATTTGTAAGGACCTCATGCACACAGTCTAGAAGGCATGAATAAAATCTGCAGAAAAATAAGAAATCAATATTACCTAAGGGGAACAAGAAGTCTAACGTAACCCAGGAAAAAAGAGGAATAAATTGTATTCTCCACAAAACCAAGAACATAGTTGAAAAGCCCTTTCAGACATACCTCCACATAAATCGGTCTTCGACAAGCAGGCCCTTGGATCCTAACACATCCATTACTTTCCTTAGAACCTAATATCAGGATGCGCCAACTTGAGAAACAAAGCATAGTAGAGAAATGAGAGGATCTATCTGTGAAGGGAATGGTTACCTCTAGCGTGCATTGGCAGACGTCAGTAGGAAACAAAGACTCAGACACAGAAAATGCTCTACCAAACATTTCAAAGGCAAGAGCCATGGAATCCCATAAGCTATTCTGTTCAGGCAGCTGTTTTTCCATATCTAAAGTAGGGTCTTGATTTGAGAAACCATAAGATAATACTAAATCCTGGTGTAGTAACGGAATTATGCGCAGAAGAAACTTGACTAGATGAATGTTCTCCGGATGGGAGCTATTTCTGTGGTATGTAGCGGCCAAACGTCTGGGAAAAGGGAAGAGATTACGAAGAAGGTTAAAAGACAAAGTCAGACAAAACGAAACCAACGAGAGAGAGTGAGAAGATATAAACACCTTAAAGTCTCGAAGCACTGGATCACAGGTTCGATTCTGGAGAAATATGCAGTGGAATAGGGTGAAGGCATGGGTTGGCGAAGTAGAAACTCCAATACACAAGCAAAAGAGTGAAGAAGGAGCGGCCATGAGGATGAATTTTGTTGCAAGAGTACAAGAGCACAAACATCGTGAATCTGGATTAATGAGAACAAAATTAAGGAGGAGAGATCCGAATAAGAAGGCAAATGAAAAGATGGAGGAGAGAAGACGCACCAGTTGACAAGTATGACGAGAGACAGTGATCCAGTCAGGACCATCAGCTTTGGAAACCAAATCGAGCAGGAACAAGCAATCGGAAGTGAGCTCGTGCAGTGGGAGGTGAGAGACGGCAGAGAGAAGGGAATGAGATTGAGAGAAGAGTAGATCCTCGAGCAACAGAGGAAGCGGCGGCGGTGGAGTGGTTAAGATTTCGTCCCTGAGAGAAAGAAACGCCGTCCGCCACCTTCCCGCGCTTGACGAAGCTGCCGCCGCCGTGAACATGTTCAGTTTCCGGGGAAAAAATAAGCAATCACAAACGAGAGCCCGAAAAAGACGAGAGACGGAGAGATACTTTCGCGGATTTATTCAATTCATTGTTAAAAGTTGTCGTAACTTGGTTTCTCATAATTAATTGGGGAAAGTAACCATTTCTGAATCTAGAGGAAAGGGAACGTCCAGAATCAGTTAGGATTTGTGACAAGCATATCTCTTCGGCCCAANATCACAAACGAGAGCCCGAAAAAGACGAGAGACGGAGAGATACTTTCGCGGAAGAAACTCGATTTATTCAATTCATTGTTAAAAGTTGGCGTAACTTGGTTTCTCATATAATTAATTGTGGAAACCATTTCTTAATCTAGAGGAAAGGGAACGTCCAGAATCAGTTAGGATTTGTGACAAGCATATCTCTTCGGCCCAATCATATCTCTTCGGCCCAATCATATTAAGGCCCATCAATAAACATATAGCAGCAAAAGATCTTGTCTTGTCATCATCATCATTCAGACANATCATATCTCTTCGGCCCAATCATATTAAGGCCCATCAATAAACATATAGCAAAAGATCTTGTCTTGTCATCATCATTCAGACATATTATCGTCCGTGCTCAATCCTCAAAACACAAAAGTGCTTACAACAACTACCCAAGAAACCAACTAACAACATTCGAGAGACAGAAAAGCAACAAGAAGAAATGAGAAGGTCCAACTCTTATGTTTTAGGAAACACCTGGTCCGCCCCACCCTTGTTTGTTCCTTCCTCTTCCATTTTCACACTTGCTTCCTCCATTCCCACTGGGTTTACTCCTGTAACCTGCAACCAAACTAACCACTTTAGAAAAGTCCATCCCCGGCCTTTCAGCCCTGTCTATTGTTTCTTTTTACCTTAGTGCTTCCACTCTCATCCGTCCCCGCCTCACAACCTTTGCCACGCTCTGTAACTCCTTTCAGTCCATCCTGCACATACACGTCATCATAAACAAATTAGCTCCAAGCAAATTGCATTCTGAACTGACCGGCTATATGAGGACAATAGAGTCTAGATCAGGAACAAGAAGAGACGGTTTTAGGAATTGAGAGGCAGCGATGATTCAGCTCAGCTTGGTAAAAAGGTCACATATTCTAATCAAGTCAATTGTTGGAGCATTAAGTAGCCTAGGCTAAATGATTAAATCATCGTTAACTGACTTGATGTCAGAATGAGATTCATTCTGGAATCTTTTAGGTTTTGGGGTCTCGGGATGAGAAAAAGTGTGATGTTTTTAAGGCACATTGCTCAAAGAAGATTCAGTTCTGGGAATTGCTGTCAACCTAGATGAACTAATGACTTTAAATGTTTGTAACAGACAAAGTCTCTGAGCAATCCAAACGAATAAAAGATAATCATCTAATACCTTGTCCTTTGTATCTGGTTCAAAAGCTTCCCTTTTTACTCTGCTTGGTATAGGTTTACTGCACAATGGGATGCCAAATTATGTAAACATTACACTGCTGTCACGAACCTGTAAAAAAAAAAAGGAGAAAACAATATAATATTTCATACCGGTCATCATCTACATCCATGTCTGAATCCGGATCCCATCTTTTATCTCCATCTTCTTGGTCTTCATCAACCTAAAATTTACATAGAAGGATGTTACAACACTAAAATTGGTAAACAACCAGAGTCATCCATCACGGAATAATTATACATATCTAATTGACGAACATTATTCACCAGCCCCAGCTGTTTAAATTAGAAAATCCTAATTGTGATTGTAGTTAGTTAGTTACAATTAAATAACCTCAACTCACCAAAATCCATGATAAAATGCAAGTAAGAATGGGCAACAGAAATAAAGAAACCAACACACTTCAAATAATTTGCTTAAGTGACATACCTCGGGAGCCTCTGTATCTGGTGGTCTTTCCTGAAATGGCACACTTGGAGCATGCTGAAGCTTAGAGAGATTGTGGAGAAGGTCATTGCGAATCTCTTCAAGCATCTGACGAGAATTCTTATTTTCCATGTTACTTGGAGCAACGTGAAGTGTATAGTCTGGACCAAAGTATTCATAATATTCATGCTCCGGCATCTTATCTTCAACTTCAACTCCAAGTGCAACTCCAGTCTGTCATTCAAACAGTTTGTTGCAATAAATAAAAGAGAGTAGCCATAGAAAAACAAACGCCAAAACATATCTGGTAACGGTTCGTCACAGAGAGCTAACCTTGGTACAGAGACCAAGGAAATTTCAGTGCAAAGCTAGAGCAGCATATAGTGAAGAGAAGATATTACCTCGTAGCACCAACAACGGGCAACATTGCGGATGGTGTAACCACCACCACCCAAGAGCAGTAGGGGAACATTGAACGATCTCATAAATTTGACGCACTCAGCATGACCTTTGATCGAAAGATTAAAGCATCCCAACCTATCACCAGACAATGAATCAGCACCACATTGCAATACCACAGCACCTGGTCGGAAAACTTCCATAACTTTCCCCATGATGGGCTTGAATAACAGGTGATAGCTCTCATCATCAATTCCATCATCCAGTGGTACATTGAGAGAATAGTACTTTCCGTTTCCATAACCAATATCCTGTATATGACCTGTACCGGGAAAGTAATCCCCAAATTTATGGAATGAGACAGTCATAACCCTGTCAGTAGCATAAAATGCCTCCTCCACACCATCCCCGTGGTGGATATCAATATCGACATAAAGAACACGCTGAAAACAAGAGAGGAAGAGTAAGAGATCCAGAAAAAACATAACCATCCCTAGAATATATCAATCATGATGGTGCAGGAGACAAAACCTCATGCTGCTTAAGGAGCTCTAGGATAGCTAGGACAATATCATTGACGTAGCAGAAGCCAGAGGCCTCGCACTTCTTAGCATGATGGAGACCACCGGCCCAGTTGATGGCGATATCGCAGAGGCCATGGTTAAGCTTGACAGAGCCACCAACAGAGCCCCCAGCATAGGTCTGGCAAAAGGAATAAAGGCCGTCAAAGACGGGACAATCTTCACCAACATTGAAGCGTTTGAGTTGGCGAATCTGATCTTGCTGGGTTTCAGGGGTAATGCTGCGGAGAAAGGAGACATAGTCGTCGGCGTGGAAGCGGCAGAGATCACGGTCGCGGGCAGGGAAGGGCTTGAGAACCTGCATATGCTGGAGGAGACCGTAGTGAGCGAGAAGGGCATGGGTCATGCGGATGCGATGGGGCTTCATGGGGTGACCTTGGCCATAGTAGTAATTGCCGACCTCAGGGTCATAGAAATAGCAAACTTTCCTCTTCACACCATCAGGTCCGGACGCCAGCGAATTGCCGCCAGTATCCATTCCCTCTGCACGCCGATCCATCAAATTTATTAGAAATAAAATTTAAAAAAAAAAATGATAACTAAACCCTAGCCGCAGCAGTAGCGGAGCCATGGACGAGTTCGAGTGACAACAGTAAATTCATGTTATGAAAAATCAAATCTAATGTGCAGAAGAGAGAGGGAAACGAGTGAGGATATCAAAAGGCAGCAAGGCAAGACAGACGACGGAAAGTGGAATAAAGCAGACAAGGAAGAGAGTCTCTACCGACCTTTTTGTAGGATCAACGGTGTGTTGTGTAATCACAGTCGCACTCAAATGGAGAGAGAAAGGTCGGAGCTGAAGCTGCGACTCTCCTTTCTCTGTGGATTTCTTCGTCCTTCCTTCCCAGAGCTCTTTGCTTTGGTTTCAGATTTTCAAAGGCGCAGTCTGGAAGAACTGTATGTGGCCTACTACTCTCTTTCCTCTTCCGACCTTTTTCTTCTTTGTTTTTTTTTATATAATAAGGCGGCCCATTTTCAATCTGTTATGGTTTAAAATAGGGCCCATTAAATGGCCTTTGGCCCATTGGCATTGTGTATCATTATGTTTTTTTTTTTTGAATCGTTATGGTTTTCACGCAGAGTAAACAAATCAATTGGGAAACAGAGCAGCAGCAGCATCCAAGGCTGGTAAACTAGCTAGTGCTGCTTTTCTGTACAGTATTTCATAAAGCTGAGTAATCACAGAATCTTGATTGAAATGGGGACGGAGACATCGACGCATTATGTGCTTCGAAACTAAGACAACAATACACTNGGGGGGGGGGGGGGGGGGGGAGGAGGAAGGTAGTCTACAAGTATCCAAGTAGATGGAGAAAGAGGCAGAAAAGGAAGAAGAGAGATAGATACAAGGTGGAAGAGGAGGAGGCATTCTTGACATTGCGGGTATGAGGAGTTGGAGGCAAGACAAAAGATTTGCAGAGAGGACAAGTGAGATGGCCTCGGAGAAGCCAAGGTTCTATGCAATGGATATGGAAGAGATGACCGCATCTGAGAAGATGGGTCACCACATCCTCAGCCTCAAACTCCACAAGGCATATGGGGCAGCAAATTTCTTCCTCCTTTTCCTTGTCCCCAAACATCACTTCCTCTAGGTGGTAACCGTANGAGATGGCCTCGGAGAAGCCAAGGTTCTATGCAATGGATATGGAAGAGATGAGCGCATCTGGGAAGATGGGTCACCACATCCTCAGCCTCAAACTCCACAAGGCATATGGGGCAGCAAATTTCTTCCTCCTTTTCCTTGTTCCCAAACATCACTTCCTCTAGGTGGTAACCGTCATCATCATGCCCTTCAACATTTCCACCATTCTTCTTCGACCTCCCCAAGGGAATGCACACACATGTGTAGAATACTATTGCTGTTGTGCACAAAGATGACCGCGGAAAAAACATTGAAATCATCTTTCTCCAGCTTTCTGCGTCTTTACCTCACTCCTTCCCACTATTTTATAGACTAATATCATCTCCGCCATGATCATCGAACCTTGAATTCGGCAGAGTGTAGGGACGGCGCCGACCCCACCTCCCATCTCTTATTATATTCATTTGTTGTTTTTCTTTAATCAAGTCAGCGATTCTCCCAACTCCAAGAAAACTCTTGGAGAGGTTATGGTCAATGTACGAGATGCACATGCTTCCATATGAAGCACTACCTGATACTTGCATATAATAATAGTAATGACGAGAGGAAACAATGCAAGAATCACATGACGCCACATCAAACAAAATATGGCATTGAAATCACCACCCACACAACTCACCTTGATCAACATAGTCAAGGGCATGCATATCTAGTATGTATTATATACTATTATATTTATATGTCAAGGGCATGCATATCTAGTATGTATTATATACTATTATATGACAAGATGTTGAGAAAGTGCAAGCAGTTGGACAAGGCCCAAAGCGATGTGGCATCTCAGAACTGGGACTACCTGAGAAACATTGTTGGTATCCAAGAGAGAAAACTCCCTTACATCGTCTCCCGATGCCCCAAAATCCTTACTTTACGCCTCGATGAGAGGCTCATCCCCATGGTCGAGTGCCTCTCCAGTCTAGGAAGGAATCCTCGGGAAGTTCCCTCCGCCATTACCAAATTTCCTCCAATACTCTCTCATAGCGTGGAGGAGAAACTCTGTCCCCTTCTTGCTTTCTTTCAAGCGTTGGGTGTGCCTGAGACTCAACTTGGCAAAATGATACTTTTTAACCCAAGGCTTATCAGCTACAGCATCGACACCAAGCTGACAGTGATTGTCAGCTTTCTTGCTGGTCTTGGCCTTGATCAAGATGGGATGATCGGGAAAGTCCTCTTGAAGCACCCATTTCTTATGGGGTATAGTGTTGATAAAAGGTTACGGCCTACCACTGAGTTCTTGAAATCATCCGTTGGTCTCACTGCGGATGGCATTCAGTCGGTGGTCATGAATTTTCCACAACTTGTGTGCAGAGACGTTAACAAGATTCTCAAACCAAATTATGATTACCTGAGGGAGTGTGGGTTTGGAGATGCCCAGATAGCAACCATGGTGACTGGTTATCCCCCAATTCTGATTAAGAGTATTAAGAATTCCTTGGAACCTAGGATCAGATTCCTAGTCCAGGTGATGGGAAGAGGCATGGATGAAGTGGCTTCTTATCCTGAATTCTTTCACCATGGATTGAAGAAGAAGGTAGAATCGCGGTATAAATTTGTCAAAAAGAACAACATTGACTGCAGCCTTAGAGAAATGCTGGACTGTAACACAAAGAAATTCCATGAGAAGTTTGGCTTTTCAGAGGTAACTGCATCCTATGCAAGCTTATCTCTCTAGTTTTCCCTTCATCAGACTCTCTCTGTAAGCTATTTTCAGCTTGTGCACCAATTTATGGCACAACTTTTACTTCACTGATTGTGATATCAATAGAGTGTTATCCAGATATCATCGATTCCATACTCTCTATGCATTTGTCTATCATCGATTCCAACACTTTGTTATGAAAATTACCTAACTAAGAGCCACCACAGTCCCCATATTTTCAGGTATTCAACTGCAATCAGAACCAGACTCCGTGATTTTCATTTTCTTCTTTAAGCGAAAAAGCATTGTAGTGTGGAAATAAGATGATTGGTCTGGCTAGGATTGAAGTGTGATGTATATGTGGTTGGATAAGTCAGTGTCAATCTTGGGTTGTGGTTCTTGCAGCACCCGAGAAGCAAAATAAGAATCTACATAGCTTTAACTGCAGAACAGAATATGATGCACTCAGCTCAATGCAGTCTAGCAGCTTGCTCAAAGTATGGGAGGGTAAAAAGCATGGAAAACTGTTTCTTGATCTTCATATTACAGAGGATCAAAATATGCTGTGAACAAATTCCACAAGTATGGAGACCCCTTGATCAAAGGAGATGGTGGATCCTATGTACCTATCATATAAAACTGGAGAGGGCCGTGAAGTGAAAACCCCTATGCCCTCTTTTGAGAATTCTGACACGTAGATCAACCAGATTTTGTGACGCCCAAACTTGAAATTCTACTTCCTTTTGGTCTGTGTTATTTTCTTGGTCCCGAGGGCTTGTACTAAAAAAAAAACTCAAGTAGGGCCTCAAATATTATTTTTATTGAAGGGCCTAAAGTAAAAGGACTAGGCCTGCCTACGAGTTGCTACTTTGGTTTCCTATAAACTGTTTGACGTTTTAGATTATAAAAAACGGCAGGAGAGTTCTGGATCCAACAACAGGTCGTTCGTTCAAGGCTTCAAGCCTTAAAGTTGGTCGCGGAAGCCATTGATTCAGTTAAAGTTACAAGTTTTAGGGTTTTAAAGTTGTAACCTTGCAAAAAAAAAAAAATCTATAATCGCAGGTATTCTTCATCTCTAAAATTCTCTCTGCAGTGCACTGATTCTGCAAGTAACAAAATTTGTTCACCCAAGACTTTCCCGTCTGGGATGATAGCGGCAGGATTAGTGGTTTAACCGGAAGGAGGAAGCAAGGATGAGTGTGGAGCGAGAGAGGACCCTGGGAAGCGGGGTCGAGAATGTATTGAACTATCTGAAACGAAGGCAGCTCGAGAATCCTGGTTTCTTGTATGCAAGGGAGGACGATTGTGGAAATGTCTTCTGGGCGGATCCAACTTGCAGGTTGAATTACAGCTATTTTGGCGATACCCTAGTTTTTGACACCACCTACAGGAGGGGTAAGAGGTATCAAGTGCCATTTGCTGCCTTCACCGGGTTTAACCATCATGGCCAGCCTGTTCTTTTTGGTTGTGCTCTCATACTCAACGAGTCCGAGTCCTCCTTTGTGTGGCTTTTCCAGGCTTGGCTTCAAGCAATGTCTGCTCCCCCTCCTCCTTCTATTACTGTTGAACCAGATCGGCTGATACAGGTTGCTGTTTCCCAAGTTTTTAGTCAGACCCGCCTTCGTTTCAGCCAGCCCCTCATCTTCAAGGATACTGAGGAGAAACTTGCTCACGTCTATCAGTCCCATCCTACCTTTGAATCCGAATTTATCAATTGCGTTACTGGGACACAAACGGCTTCCGATTTTGAGGCATCTTGGGACTCTATCCTCACAAGATATTATCTGGAGGATAACGACTGGCTCCAGTCCATTTATAATGCTAGGCAACAGTGGGTCCCTGTTTTCATCCGAGACACCTTTTATGGAGAGCTGTCTGCAAACGAAGGAAGCAGGATTTTGAACTCATTCTTCCAAGGCTTTGTGGATGCATCAACTACGATGCAGATGCTCATAAAGCAGTATGAGAAAGCAATTGATAGTTGGCATGAGAAAGAACTGAAAGCAGATTATGAAGCAACTAACTCTACTCCAATCATGAAGACGCCCTCCCCCATGGAAAAGCAAGCTGCTAGCCTGTATACAAGGGCAGCGTTCATCAGGTTCCAGGAGGAGTTTGTTGAGACCCTTGCAAATCCTGCAAATAGGATTAGTGATTCAGGAACTCGCACCACTTATCGTGTCGCCAAGTTCGGAGAAATTCACAAAGGTCATACTGTCACTTTTGACTCTCTTGCGGTGAAAGCTGATTGCAGCTGTCAAATGTTTGAGTATTCAGGGATTATTTGTAGACACATATTGGCGGTGTTCAGGGCCAAAAACGTTCTTACACTTCCATCTCGGTATCTACTGAGGCGATGGACCAAAGAAGCAAAGACTAGAGGCACTGAGGAACAACCCGAGTTTTCAAACAGTTGTCAAGAATCTTTACCGGTCTGCTACGACAATTTACGCCAAGAAGCAACCAAGTACGTGGAGGAGGGCGCCAAATCTATTCAGATCTATAAAGTTGCGATGAATGCCTTGGATGAAGCTGCCAAGAAGGTTGCTGCTGCAAGTAACAAATTTAGAGGAGGGACACCTGGAACTACCCTTCCCAACACTGATTCTTACCCGTCTGAGGAAGCTCGAGAAATTGCAAGTGCAATGAATCATCCAGAGGTAAGCAAATATATCTGTTGGTAGTCGACCGTTTTATGACATTGATGTCCTGTGTTGAATAAGTACTTACTTCAATGTCAGGGTGCAAAGGAAAGGACGATTCTTGAACTGACAGCTGAATTGGAGAGGACAGGTCACCGCTGCGAAGTTTATCGAACAAACCTGCTGTCTATATTGAGAGATATGGAAGAACAGAAGTTTCAGCTATCCCTCAAGGTACAAAATGCTAGACTAAGCTTGAAAGAGTGAGTGCAAACCTGCTGGATACATAACATCACAATTCAACACGCATACTGTGGTTGGTATTGCATACATTTATGGGAACTTCATGCTCTTACTCATTGAAGAAATGATTGGGAATACAATATATTGCAAAGGCTACCTACTGTATCAGGGAAATCCTGAAAATTGAGTCCCTCTTTCAAAACCCTAAGATATTGTACATGAACAATCATATGAAAGGCCAAATGATTAATAGATGAGAATAGCAGTTGGAACTTGTTGCTTGTTTCACAGATTATCCTTCAAGCTAATTTTGATGTTCTGCACTTTGATGGACACTTGTAACTTTTGATCTTCCATTTCTTTCAAAACTGAAAGTAGGTTAGTCCTGTAAGCTTCACATTTTCTGTTTGCTAATTCCAGCTCGTTTCTGAGCTGATTAATTTTCTTGTCCATTTCGTCCTGCAAAAGTGGAGGAAATATGGTCATGCAAATTGGTCAGCAGTAGAAGCACATAGCAAAAATTGAGGGCCTTGCAGATTTATGAGAGATTGCATGGAACAAAGGTACATTCTTAAGATGCGAAATGAAGGCCACACTCTTAAGATGCGAAGATTAAGACTGCTATGTGAATCATGAACTCATTAGTCAAGCGCTAACAGAGCAATCGCATATGATACCATCAAGGAGACAAAAAAGTGGTTGCACGGGGCAAAACCAGAACAAACGATACTTTAAATGAAAAACTATTTTTAGAGAAACAAACTTGACTGCTATCTTATCGAAGAAAAAAAACAAGTATCGAACAGAAAATGATCCTCACCTCGGGCTCAGATTGTGCCGGCACTTCTTGCTGAGAGTCCTCATTGCAGCACATCCGTTTTCCATCAGTTACAGAACTCTCTTTAAAATGCCCGTTCGCCATAGTTCTTCGAACTTCCTTATTCATTGCTAGGGACACAGTCTTGGCAGCTTCTTGCAGAGCAACTACTGCAACATCACACGTATACAGAGATTTCCCTGCTTCTTGCACAAAATTATAAGCTTTGTGGCGTAAGGTGTTGTACCGAACGGTATGAGACTCCAGGTAATTAGCATACGCATGCAAATTATAATCATCAAATATAACGCTGCTTTTGGCATTTCTGGTCCATCTTTTTAGGATGTAGTAAGGTGGAAGTGTAAGGAGATTGGTGACCCGGAAGACTGCCAATATATGTCTGCAAATGATGCCAGAGAACTCAAACATCTGACAACTGCAATTTGCTCTCATCTCCAAAACGTTGAACTTAACGAAATGAGCCTTGTGAGCCTCTCCATATTTTGCAACCTGATAGGTAACAAGATCCCCATCATCGTCAGCTTTGGATGCCATGAAAGTCAGGGTTCCAACTAGTTCTTCCTGAAATCTCATAAACAACTTCCTTGTGTAAAGTTCAGACGCCTGCTTCTCCATTGGAGATGGAGTCTTCAGAACAGGAGGTGAGTTCAGTGTATCATAATCTGCTTTAACTTCTTTCTCGAGACGACTCTCCAAGGCTTTTTCATACAGCTTAAAGAACTGGCTTAGATTGGTTGAAGCGTTGATATAACCATCAAAATACGAATTAATACTGTCACTACGCTGAGTTAAGGACATTTCTGCAAAAAAGGTATCACGGAGATATACTGGGACCCACTGTCGGCGATCGGAGTACATTGCTTGTAGCCACTCATGATCTCTTAGCTCATACTTGTCAAGAAGTGAAAACCAGCATGACTCAAAATCCTCAACCGACTCTGTCAGATTGACACATTTGTGGAAATCTGACTCAAAAGAAGGATGCTTGAGGAAGACATGCGACAACTTCTCTTGACATTTCTTGAAAATATGCCATTTGCAAAAGCGATGGCGGGCGCCTGGAAAAACCTGCATGATGGCTGCACGTATAACCGCATCATGATCAGTGGTGATTGAGACAGGAGGGTGGGCGGACATTGCGGCTAGCCAGGTATTGAAAAGCCATACAAAGGAAGCCTCGGTTTCATTGATGATAAAGGCACAGCCGAAAAGAATGGGCTGGCCATGGTGGTTTACACCAGTGAAGGGTGCGAAAGGCAAACGGTACCTGTTGGACCTGTAGGTTGTATCAAATGTGACGGTATCTCCAAAGTAAGTAAAATCCAATCTAGCTTTAGGATCAGCCCAGAAGACATTACCCACAGACTGATCTTCGCTTCCCTGTACAGCATAAAAGAAGTTTGGGTTGTCAGCATTCATCTGCCTCAAGTAGTCAAGAAGAAGCTGAATCTCTCCTTCTATGCTCTTCTGGCGATTGTTCCTCATATAATTCCTACAGTCCACTTCGGTGAAGCCAACCTTGCTGATGCCACCATATTCTTTGATGAGGGCGGACATAATCCTGCGGGGACCCATTCCTGCAGCTTGAAGTGTGTCAATCAAGGTCTTGGCTGGACCAGAGATTTGCCTGTGGGAACGCAGACAGTGAACTTGGTCGGGAGGAACGAGGTCATGGTTGTGCTCTTTGACAAAGCCAGAGACGAGCCATTTACCAGAATCCTGCATCTTAACAGAGAGGGAGGCTTTGCAACCGACTCTAGTGATGGTCCTGGGACGCTTGATCTCCCTGTCCTTGGTGCGCTTTTCGTTCATATTCCTGAAACCTTCTTTGGCACAAACAAATTGCCTCTGGATGATAGCTCCATCTCGACGGGAGCGGCGGGAGGAACTGACACGGGTACTAAAGCCAATGCGACGCGCATACGAGTTGTAGAAAGCCTTGGCAGCTTCTTCCGACTCAAATTCAAGACCATCATAAGGCTCGAGATCCAAGAGATCACAACTCTGACTGGGAAAGTAATTTCCAGAATTGCTAATAGAGATACCACAAGGCATAATTGGGCTGTCGAGCATATCGTCCTCGTCGAGGGCATGGTGCTCAATATCAATAGCGTCGTCGTCAACATCTCCCCCACTACTAACTCCTACACCAATATCGAAGTCGAGCACTTCATTATCCATCATATCCTGTCTTCCAAACCTATTTTGTTTTTGTTTATTTATTTATCTATCTATCGTCCGCACGAAATAGCTAGATGGAAACCACTTACAGTCGCTTCTGGTTTCGTGATTTGATTTCAAGCAGCAAAGTTTGCTGAGGCAGCGAAGACGAGGGAATGCGTGACTAGGGTTCGTGAAGGGGGAAGGCAAAAAACAAGAGATAAGGGAAGTTATAATAGAATCTGTGAGGAGGAGCGATAAGAAACAACGAAGAAGAAGAAGAAGAGAGACGACGGAGGAGGGAGAGAGAGAGTCGTCGGGCACGGAGGAGGAAGAGAGACGCTGGTGGCTTCTCTAGNTTGCTGAGGCAGCGAAGACGAGGGAATGCGTGACTAGGGTTCGTGAAGGGGGGAAGGCAAAAAACAAGAGATAAGGGAAGTTATAATAGAATCTGTGAGGAGGAGCGATAAGAATCAACGAAGAAGAAGAAGAGAGACGACGGAGGAGGGAGAGAGAGTCGTCGGGCACGGAGGAGGAAGAGAGACGCTGGTGGCTTCTCTAGTTTTCCCCTTTTCTTTTCTTTTCCTTTTAAGTAAGGCCCATTTCATTGTTTACTTTACAAGGCCCAACTTCTTTTGCGCAGCCTGTTCTAACAGTCGAGGAAAGAGTGATATATTTAAAAGAAAACGAAATGATACAAGCTGATTGACATTCGCATTATACATACAATCATGAAATCTCAATCCAGATATGTATACTGTAATCCTCCCATATGTGAAAATTTACTACCATAAACAAAAATAAAAACAAAAAAGGAAATAAAGATAGTGAGGAAGTGCATATTTCTTGGNGGCCCAACTTCTTTTGCGCAGCCTGTTCTAACAGTCGAGGAAAGAGTGATATTTAAAAGAAAACGAAATGATACAAGCTGATTTGATTGACATTCGCATTATACAGCAATCATGAAATCTCAATCCAGATATGTATACTGTAATCCCATATGTGAAAATTTACTACCATAAACAAAAATAAAAACAAAAAAGGAAATAAAGATAGTGAGGAAGTGCATATTTCTTGCGATTAGTCTACAAAATTCAGATTCGCCTATATGAATGTTTTACGGGAATTGAAAACCACCGCCTCCAACACCCTCAGCAGCAGCAGCAGGTCCGGTGTTCGGGTTAATGGCCGTCCACAGTAGAGAGATGGTGATGGCAATTAGGCCTGCCCACACGAAAACTATCGTTGGAGTTTTGCCTCTCCGTCCCATTAATCCTTTTGCGAAAGGATACAAATGCGCCAATACCCAGAAGCTGAAAAATGCTCCTCCGATTAGCTTGCTCCATTGTGGCACCGCTTGGTATATCGTCCTGATGAACGCCACCACAATCGCTATTATGTTTACCATCGCTATGACTATGGGCGGTATCATCAGCGACGACCATTTCACTATGTACAAATCTGCGTATATGTCATCGTTGTCATCTCCCCCTGACTTGGACGTCAAGGTAAAAGAGATCTCAATCCCTGCAAGCACTTTGAGGATTCCTTGGACCACAGCGTAAAGGTGAGAGCTTGTTCCAGAGATAAGCCACCACTGTTCATTTCTCCACCATTCTTCGAGCCCAATGCCAGACCACTTGACCTCCAAAACCGCCAAGCCAATCAAACAAATGGTGATAATAAGGAGGTAGACTAAGAAGGAGATACTGAGCGTCCGTACGATGAACTGTCCAGAGAAAAGAGAGAATGCCGGAAGAAAACAATACATGATGAGAAACAAAGAGGTGAAGGGATATATTCCAACATTGAGGTATGCCAGACGTTGGAGGAACTTGAGACGTTTTGAGGCGAGAATGGCATTGTTTCTAGAGAAGAAAATCTCAACGGAGCCTGTAGCCCACCGCAACACCTGATGAAGACGATCTGTGAGATTAATTGGTGCAGAGCCTCGAAAAGAATCTCGCTTGGTGATGCAGTAAACAGAGCGCCACCCACGATTATGCATGCGATATCCAGTGACCACGTCCTCTGTCACCGACCCATAAATCCATCCGACTCTATCTCCCCACTCTGTTTTATCCTCATACCAACAAGAGATTACAGAAACAGATTCTGCGACAGTGGTGGCATCAAGTGGGTCACGAGGGACTCTAAGGGCTCCGGGAGGACGACCGTATTTGACAGCAGGGTGGTCTGCCAATGGACGACCTTGGAACTCTGCAATAGGAATTGACTCAGCTAGGAGTGTGGAGTTGCCAAAGCGCTTAGGGAGTTGTGTCACATCAAGGTCCGGGTCAAAGTCACTGGTAGTTAGAGCCTCAGTTTCTGATTCTTTCTTCTCAAGAAGCTTGTCAGGATTGGGTGGATCAAAGCCGTAGAGAGCAAAGCGTCTAAACATAGTACCTGTTCCAACATAAACTGGTCCCTGAAACAGTTAAATTGTTAGTGATTTCGCTTTGAAAACCAAAGATATATATATATATAGTTGGTTTGGATTAAAAATATATTTACCTGGACACCGTCGAGAGCACGCATATTACCATCAAAGAATACAGTGTTATTGTTAGCATATCTATCAGAAGGATCGATGCCTTCAAATCTTTGTGGAAATTGAATGTAGCAAATGTCTTCACCACCTCTATCCATCATAAAACACATTCCTTCTCGGATGGCCTTACAATTATAGATATAATGATCACAATCAAGATTAAGGATAAAAGGTCCATTTGAGAGAATAGCAGAGGCACGAACAAGTGCATTCATAGCTCCAGCTTTCTTGTTGTGATCATAGCCTGGTCGCTTCTCACGTGACACATACACAAACATGGGTAAACGAGTGTCTGTATCTGAAAAATCTATGATCTTGTCGTCACTATTGCCGATTAAAGGATCGCTACTAGGTGGTTTCAACATCACCTGCAGAATCCCAGCATGATCACCTTTGGAATGCTCTCGAGTAGCGGCTGCCCAAGTTCCTGGCCAGTGGGTACCATCGGCCATCCACGTGGCTTTGGGGACTTTCACAGGTTCTGTTGGATCACCTCCGCTCTCCCTCATCTGTTTTAGAGCTTTCATTTCCTCCCTTGCATTAAACGCATCTGATCTCCTCCGTATTGAGTCAGGGAGGCCGTTGATGCGAACCTTGAACTCATCATACTCCCTCTTAATCTTCCTCCTATCTTTCACAAAATCAATCCTGCTCTTATTTTTTGTTGGATCTATCTTCAAACTGAAATATGAATCTGGATTTCGGGGCTCAATGTTATGTTTACGGCAAAAGGGTACCCAAAGATCCGCAAAACTAGCTGCTTCTGCCATAGCTTCAAATGAGAGAAGGGCTCCTCCATCATCAGAAAGATAACATGACACCTTCTCCACCGGATAGTCGACGGCCAATATGGACAAAATAGTGTTGGCGGTGACAAGGGGTGGCTCTTTCTCTGGATCTGCCGTTGACACAAAAAGATCAATACCTGGGAGATCGGACCTCCCTGTGGGGTTGGAGGGAGAAGGCATGTCAAATTTGTCACGAAGAACTTCCAAGTCAGTGGAGCGGTTTATGGGACACAACTTAGGGATCTGGTCTAGAATCCATGAAAATCCAAACCAAAGCTCGCATATTATTGACATTAGCCATAACCATATTGCATCTTCATTAGGATTTCGGATCCTCCAAGTTAGAAAAAAACATAGCACTACAAAACGAATAGCGATTAATAATCTGTACGGGCTTATTATGGCGGCTGGGATTGGGATGCGCCGGCTCAGTGGCCGCCATGGCTTGTCAGCTGTTTCCACCATGCCGCCTCTCATTCCTTCATCCATATCATCGCCATACATTTCGTCTTGAGGCCAGTACGCATTACCGTAACCATATGTGCCTTGCGTCTCAAATAACCATCTATTGTGATCAAACTCGCCGTTTTGGTTTCTCTTCATCATAGACATGTTGTTATTGCCACGTTGATCTTTTCCTGGAGCTGGTAAGGGGAGAGCTCCACTAGAAAAGTCAGGCGTATCATCATCTAGGTCACCGATTTTGTATTGTTCCTTGCATCCAGGACAAAGACCTGTCTCTTTCTGGGCGTCCATGAAGCAATCCCTACAGATCTTGAACCTAAACAATTACCAGGTTGGTTGGTTAGAAACCTCATTGTCTTGTGCAACAAGTATATGTGTCAATGTTTATTAATATATACCGGCATTCACATGGCATCACGTCCTTCCCTCTCTCATCTTTCATGACTTTTCCGTCGCAAGCAGGCATGGCACACGAAGAGCCTTTTGCACCAGCCATCTGAGGGTGTGTGACATCTGAATCGATGACTTTGTCCATAAGATGTGCACGTGTTACACTGTTAAAACCACCAGTAAATAAGGAATTAGACACGTATTGCTCTTCGGCTTTGGTGGCCATGGGTTGGTTGTCCGGCGTCGGAGGTATGTGCACCGTATAGTTAGAATAATCTCCAGATAGCTCACCCGATAATTCAATATTATCTCGAGATAAGCTCACATAGCGTCCGCTAGATGTTCGTCTTGCGAATTTAACGGTTTGGCCACTACCAGAATTGTTACGGACCTTCTTAGAAGTTTGAGAAGGTGTGGACGCCATTGTGAAGCCAAACAAAGGAGCTTGGTTTCTGCGTGAATCAATGTGATCATGCAGTATAAGGATGAGATGTGAGTTTTTACGTTTCTGATGGTTTGGGAAAAACAATGAGAAAGACAAGGAGGAGAGGATTATCAGGACATACAACTGTTTATGCCATGAATCTCTATTTTTGGCTTCTCTGTATTATGCATCAACCTATTTTTGGAAGCTCAAGGGTTTAGTTGTTTGTGCTATTTTGGGATTAGCTTTCTTTTTTTCTTTCTTGTAACTCATTTTTGTTGCAGAAACCAATTCTTCACTCATCTACGAGGATGGAAAATTTCGTAGTCTTTAATTTACACAAGGCCCATAATATTATTTTTAATTAATTATGTAAATTGTCCTTAATCGTTTGATAATTGTTTTTCTATTCTGCAACTAAGTTATTATCTTTTTTCTTTATCTTTTTTTTTTTTGGTAAAAAAGTTATTGTCTTTACTACTTAAAATATGGATTACTATATATATACACATATTTTATGGTTACTACTTAGAATAAGATTAGACATCCTTAATTCTGTCAATACACACACATTTAATAGTAGCTATATACAGTATATATAAAGGAAAAATATATAAATTTAAATAATTTAATTTCAGGCTAGTAAATCCATGATTCTATTGTAAATTAATCATCTACCATACTTGTGTTATATAGTTAGTTCTTTGCTGTTTTATTTTTATATATTGAACCTCAACCCAATTTATTTAAGAAGACATGTGATATGAACGTAGCATGTCTCGTACAGTCGAAGGAGCTAATGGTTACACATACTTACATGGAGGAGTTTTAAACAATTTTGGAAATTTTGTAAGTAAGAGCTATACAAACTAAGAATGATGCATGATTTTATTTAGAGAAAGAATACTAACTACATAAAAATGGATGGAGTCAGTTTTTGTATAAACATACAAAAATTGTTTATCTACACAATTTGCTGCCATATTACTAATATATAATAGTATATATACGGTACAGTAGCAAAATGAAACAATAACATGATCAAAAATATACTTGCAAGACCATAGAAATCTTCGGTTTCAGTGTATAGAAGGGCTTGTGTTTCGGGACTAGAGAGAGCACACAAGAATATCCCAACCTCCATAATGACGACAATGCAAATGTTAAGGTTTAGATTTATGCATGTAAGATTGGCGGTAGAAAATTACGAGAACACATCTAGCTCGTAGGACTGAAGCAAACTTGTATGACCAAAGAGCACCATCCAAAAAACTCGTGGGATGATCCCATGAAACTTCCAAAGTTGTAAAATCTGGGTGTTTTTTTTGTTTGCAGGCGTTTCTTTTCTCCCATAGATCTTTCTAAGATCGAATCACAAGGTCTAGTAGAACAAAAGATAGATTAGGATACATACCGACATTAGTCAACATGAACATGATGTTGACTTGATAAATGCAAATGTTAATTTTAAATAAATAAATACTTGGGAGATTTAAATGATTTTTTTCCATATGGTTAATTAAATAAATACAAAACGCGACACAGCGTTTCGTTTTAGCATAGCTAAGTCACCGGTTTTGTGAATCGCCGTGAATTCGAATGTGCGTGAGATCCGTCGGTGATGTCGTCGTCGCAGAGCCTTGGTGGCGCCACGAGATGCGGTCGGGTCATTGGGCCATCGTTGGATAAGATCATAAAAAATGCCGCCTGGCGCAAGCACACCTTTCTTGTTTCCGCCTGTAAGTCTATCCTCGACAAGCTCGAGGTTCTCTCCGATTCTCCCGATCCGTCGTCGCCTCTCTTCGGTCTCTCCACCTCCGATTCAGATGCCGTCCTTGAGCCCCTCCTTCTCTCTCTTGATACCGGCTACGCCAAGGTTATTGAGCCTGCTCTCGATTGCTCTTTCATGCTCTTCTCTCTCTCCCTCCTCCGGGGGGAGGTCTGCTCGTCTTCTCCTGATTCTCTTCTCTACAAGCTCATCCACGCGATCTGCAAGGTTTGCGGCATCGGCGAGGAGTCAATTGAACTGGCGGTCCTTCGTGTCCTCCTCGCCGCAGTCAGATCTCCTCGCATCCTGATCCGTGGCGATTCTTTGCTTCATCTAGTCAGGACGTGCTACAATGTGTATCTCGGCGGATTTAACGGGACCAACCAGATCTGCGCTAAATCTGTGTTGGCTCAGATCATGCTCATCGTCTTCACCAGATCCGAGGCCAATTCTATGGATGCATCACTCAAAACAGTTAATGTCAACGACTTGCTCGCCATTACGGATAAGAATGTCAACGAAGGGAACTCTGTTCATATTTGTCAGGGATTCATTAACGACGTGATTACGGCCGGGGAAGCAGCTCCTCCTCCGGATTTCATACTAGTCTTGCAGGGCGATGCTCTTGAACCACCAGAGGAAGGTGCTTCAACTGAAGATGGGGGCACAAGCAAGATCAGGGAAGACGGATTCCTTCTGTTCAAAAACCTTTGTAAGTTATCTATGAAGTTTTCGTCACAAGAGAACACCGACGATCAGATTCTTGTGAGAGGCAAGACTTTGTCTCTGGAGTTGCTCAAAGTCATCATTGATAACGGTGGCCCAATTTGGTGCTCTGACGAAAGGCAAGTTTTATCTTTCATTTCGCAGGTTACATTCCCTATCTAATGCGCATTTGCCTATTCTTTTCTCAGTATTACATCACATGGACTCCAAGAGCTAACTCTCCCTCCCGAAAATATGCAGGTTTCTAAATGCCATTAAGCAGTATCTTTGCTTGTCGCTGTTAAAGAATAGCGCACTCTCAGTTATGTCTATTTTCCAACTTCAATGTGCTATCTTCACCACATTACTCCGAAAATATAGATCGGGTATGAAATCAGAAGTAGGCATTTTCTTCCCAATGCTTGTCCTCCGAGTCCTTGAAAATGTTCTCCAGCCAAGTTTCTTGCAGAAAATGACCGTGCTCAGCTTACTTGACAACATTTGCCTCGACCCAAACCTAATCATTGACATATTTGTGAACTTTGACTGTGATGTGGAGTCACCCAACATCTTCGAAAGGTATTGGCAATTTCTTATTTTCTATCTCCCAAGATAGTTTTTTTGGTTTCCGTTTCAGGAATAGCATTCCACAAGTTGTCAGATTACATTTTTTAGCTGAAAAGTTTAGAGATAAGATCGGGCCACCACATGTTTCATATATGTATTCCATTAGTGGTCTTGTACTTTAGTAAAATTTATTAAAGCTCTTATAATTCTATCAGATGTTTGCAGGATTGTCAACGGACTTCTAAAAACTGCTCTAGGGCCACCTCCTGGTTCGTCGACAACTTTGTCCCCAGTCCAGGATATTACTTTTCGGCACGAATCAGTGAAATGCTTGGTTAGCATTATTAAGGCAATGGGAACATGGATGGACCAACAATTGAGCGTGGGAGAATCACTTCTACCTAAGAGCTTAGAAAATGAAGCACCTGCAGACAATCATTCAAACCCAAATGAAGAAGACGGGGCGACTACAGATCATGACTTTCACCCAGATTTGAGTTCAGAGTCATCAGACGCTGCTACTCTTGAACAAAGGAGGGCATACAAAATTGAACTCCAGGTCTTATGTTGCTTCATAAAAGAACTAAAATAGTATCTGTCCCATTTGGTGATATTAGTATAATCATTTTTCTCTTCGATGATGTTAGTTTCTTTTATCATCTTTCTTGGTTTATGTGCAGAAAGGCGTTACTCTGTTCAATAGAAAGCCGTCAAAGGGTATCGAGTTTCTTATAAGCGCTAAAAAGGTTGGCAACTCCGCTGATGAGGTGGTGTCATTCCTGAGGAATACCACAAGCTTGAATGCAACCATGATTGGTGATTATTTGGGTGAAAGAGAGGAGTTTCCAATGAAAGTTATGCATGCCTATGTGGACTCGTTTGATTTCAAGGAGATGAATTTTGGTGAGGCCATTAGGTTTTTCTTAAGGGGGTTCAGGCTTCCTGGGGAAGCACAGAAAATTGACCGCATAATGGAAAAGTTTGCTGAACGCTTTTGCAAATGCAATCCAAATTCATTCAGCAGTGCTGACACAGCATATGTTCTTGCATACTCTGTGATAATGCTTAACACTGATGCCCACAATATCATGGTTAAAGAGAAGGTTTGTTTTCTTGGTTGTCACAATTTATTCAATCCATTACAGTTAAGCTTTTGGACTGCATCTGCACGTGTTAACTTTTTTGGTTGTTTCTTTGCTCATAATTTTTCTTTCAAATATTCTATATTGGAGATTGCTATTTTGGTATAAGGTATTTACAGTATATTTTTACGTTTTCTGGTTTATGACAATCAGATGACCAAGGCTGATTTTATCAGAAATAATCGAGGCATTGATGATGGCAAAGATCTTCCAGAAGAGTATCTTGGTGCGCTTTATGACCAAGTTGTCACAAATGAAATAAAGATGAGTTCTGATTCTTCAGCCCCAGAGAGCAGGCAGTCCAATGGCCTGAATAAACTACTGGGTCTGGACGGTATACTCAATCTGGTTTATTGGACACAGACAGAAGAAAAAGCGGTGGGAGCTAATGGTCTTCTTATAAAGCATATACAAGAAAAGTTCAGGTCGAAGTCTGGAAAATCAGAGTAAGCTCACTTACCTTAGTTATGAGATGCTTAGGCTCTTTATCTTTGGAGAGAGTCGTAGGAGACGATATCACTAGGTAGTAGTTATTAGAAAATGGTATTCTAGTGAAGGATTTTATCGATTGATTGTTCTTTGTATGATGCTGCTGAGCGAGTCAGGTTACCTGCAAAATTAGCGAATTAAGCTGAAACAGGTTTTCTAACGTTAATAATGTATGATGCTGCTGAGCGAGTCAGGTTACCTGCAAAATTAGTGAATTAAGCTGAAACAGGTTTCCTTTAACGTTAAAAAACAATAATTACCCTTTAGTTTACCTTGTTCATTTTTGTCTCTGAAATTGTGTATTCCTGAGAAACTATCTTTTTAAAAGGATTAAGGTTGACAAATACCTTGGACAAATGTTAGGATCTGCAGTCATAACATTGATCTCATGAATTGGATTCTCTTTTCGGTCATGTAGATCAGCTTACCATGTCGTCACAGACGTTGCAATATTGCGTTTTATGGTTGAAGTTTCCTGGGGACCAATGCTTGCCGCATTCAGCGTGACACTTGATCAGAGTGATGACAGGCTTGCTGCAGTTGAATGCTTACGTGGCTTTCGGTATGCCGTTCATGTTACAGCAGTTATGGGTATGCAAACGCAAAGAGATGCATTTGTCACTTCCATGGCCAAGTTCACAAATCTCCATTGTGCAGGAGATATGAAGCAAAAGAATGTTGATGCTGTCAAAGTAAGTTTCTTCTTATGAAATCATTGTTTGGAATGAAAGCAGTTGTTCCTCTCTGTCTTTGCTTTCCTCACATCGTGATTCACCTCTTCTAACTTCATTATTGCTTCTTATGTTATTAAGGCCATCATATCAATTGCTATTGAAGATGGTAATCACTTGCAAGATGCTTGGGAGCATATTTTGACTTGTCTTTCTAGAATAGAACATTTGCAATTATTGGGCGAGGGTGCTCCAAGTGATGCATCTTATTTTGCTACATCCGAGACGGAAGAGAAGAAAGCCTTGGGTTTTCCTAACTTGAAGAAAAAAGGAGCACTCCAAAATCCGGTGATGATGGCGGTTGTTCGAGGGGGTTCATATGATAGCAGTGCAATTGGACCAAATATGTCGGGGCTTGTGAAGCAGGACCAAATCAATAACTTCATTGCAAACTTAAATTTGCTTGACCAGATCGGGAGTTTTCAGTTGAATAATGTATATGCTCATAGCCAGCGGTTGAAGACTGAAGCCATAGTAGCATTTGTTAAGGCTCTATGCAAAGTCTCTATGTCAGAACTGCAGTCTCCTACGGATCCTCGAGTATTTAGCCTCACAAAATTAGTTGAGATCGCGTAAGAAATTTCTTCTTTTGATACTCTCTCTAGAACATATAGAATGAGAAATGAACATATTAAATACATCTTGTGTTCGCTACTGAATTGGATATTGAGTTAGCACCATGATAGTCTAATAAGATGTCAACTTACAAATTTACATCTCTTTTCTTGCTGTACAGCCACTATAACATGAACCGCATCAGGCTAGTCTGGTCTCGCATATGGAGCATCCTGTCAGATTTTTTTGTATCCGTTGGCTTGTCGGAGAATCTTTCTGTTGCAATATTCGTTATGGACTCACTGCGACAACTTTCTATGAAGTTTTTGGAACGTGAGGAGCTGGCTAATTACAACTTCCAGAATGAATTTCTTCGACCATTTGTCATTGTTATGCAAAAAAGCAGTTCTGCTGAAATAAGAGAATTAATAGTTCGGTGCATTTCTCAAATGGTACTCAGCCGTGTCAGTAATGTGAAATCAGGGTGGAAAAGTGTTTTCAAGGTACATTATATTTTCCTAGCATCTGCTTGTATGTGAATATATATGATTAAGCTTCATGTTAAGAGGAAAAATGTTCAATTCAAAAGATACTATGCTGAGTAGTTTATCTGCTTGTGTTTTGTATTTTCTTTTTTTGAAGAAGACATACTCTAGTGGTCGACATATTTTACTGAGTTCCAGTTTCCTTTCAGATTTTCACAACTGCAGCAGCTGATGAAAGGAAGAACATTGTATTGTTGGCCTTTGAGACAATGGAAAAAATTGTCCGAGAGTATTTTTCATATATTACAGAGACGGAGGCAACAACGTTTACTGATTGTGTTAGATGCCTCATAACTTTCACAAACAGCAAGTTTACCAGCGATGTTAGCCTGAATGCCATCGCGTTTCTACGATTTTGTGCCCTAAAACTTGCAGACGGAGGCCTTGTATGGAATGAGAAGGGTTGGTCCAGCTGTCCCGGTACTCCAGTAACTGATGACCATCCACCAAATACCCAAAATTTCATGGATGCAGATGAGAACATATCATATTGGGTTCCATTGCTCACTGGTAATCTGTTATATTTTTAAATGCATCAACAGATTATGAGCATCTTACATTTGTCGAACTCACATATTCCATTGCTAATTCCTCCAACTTGGTTGAATTTGTTTAGCTGCAAGGTTAGAAACGGACAGTTGCCTGCATTCTAATCAAAATTCTTTTATTTTTATTACAGGATTATCTAAACTAACTTCTGATTCCAGATCAGCAATTCGTAAAAGCTCCTTGGAAATGCTCTTTAATATTTTAAAGGATCATGGCCATCTTTTTTCACAAACATTCTGGATCGGCGTTTTCAGTTCTGTTATTTATCCTATATTTAACAGTGTTTGGGGCGAGAATGATCTGCTTTCTAAAGATGAACGCAGTTCATTTCCATCTACATTTTCTCCACATTCTAGTGAAGTTTCTTGGGATGCTGAGACTTCAGCTATGGCGGCACAGTCTCTGGTAGACCTATTTGTCTGCTTTTTTACTGTGATAAGGTCTCAGCTTTCAAGTGTAGTATCCTTACTTGCTGGTCTTATAAGAAGTCCAGCTCAGGGTCCTACAGTAGCTGGAGTTGGCGCATTGCTGCGGTTGGCAGACGAATTGGGTGGCAGGTTCTCGGAAGATGAGTGGAAGGAGATTTTTTTGGCTGTGAAAGAAGCTGCTTCATTGACATTGTCTAGTTTCATGAAAACACTGAGAACCATGGATGACATTCCAGATGAGGAAACATTGTCTGATCAGGACTTCAGTAATGAAGATGACGTGGATGAGGACAGCCTGCAAACTATGTCTTATGTTGTTGCAAGAACAAAGAGTCACATAACCGTCCAGTTGCAAGTTGTTCAGGTATGTACAAAATTTAATACTATGCAATGAATTGCCAAGCTTTGACTCATTCCAACAAATGCGAAGAATGAAAATGTTAAAGAACATAATGACTCCGTACGAAAATGAATCTAAAAATGTTGTATGCTTTACTTTTGCCTTGCTCCAAAATAATGATCTGATGCCCTCTCCCACTACTCTATTTTCTCCTGTTTTCAGGTAGTGACCGATCTCTATCGAATCCATCAGCAGTCGTTGTTGGCATCTCACGTCACTGTTATACTGGAGATACTCTCATCAATCTCATCACACGCCCACCAGCTAAATTCTGATTTGATGCTGCTGAAGAAAGTGAGGAGGGCATGCTTTATCCTGGAGCTCTCTGAACCACCCATGCTTCATTTCGAAAATGATACGCACCAGAACTACCTGGACATTCTTCAAGACCTACTGACATACAATCCAGGAGTGTCTTTGGAGCTAAACATAGAGTCGCAACTAATCACAGTGTGTGTGCAATTACTGAAGATGTACCTTAAATGCACGTTATTTCAGGCTGCAGAGCTGGAAGAAACTAGGCAGCCCAAAAAGTGGATTCTACCCATGGGAGCAGCATCGAAAGAAGAAGCAGCGGCGAGATCGCCCCTAGTGGTTGCAGTGCTGAAGGCGCTGAGGGGGCTGAATAGAGATTCATTCAAGAGGTATGCACCAAATTTCTTCCCATTGTTGGTGGAGCTTGTGCGGAGTGAGCACAGCTCCTCACAAGTCCCACAAGTCTTAAGCACCGTGTTCCATACATGTATGGGTCCAATGATGGGTGAATAGATTAGGATGGTTATAAGTGTGTTGAAGAATTTTGACATTGGAGCACCTGAAGGATAGATTACGAGCAGACACAAATCCCTCTTTTGTTTTTTATTCTTCTTGTGTCTATTGAAGAAGATGCGAGATTTACAGGTTTTGTGCGTTTGGTTGCTAGTGATGATTATTGTTATAGAAGCTAAGAATAGGATGATGAGTTTCGGGGGTCATTACATTTTGCCTGCACTGCCCATTTTCTTCGTTCCAGTAGTGATTTGTAAATCCAAAACTCTCATACAAACACAGCGNCACTGCCCATTTTCTTCGTTCCAGTAGTGATTTGTAAATCCAAAACTCTCATGAGAAATATACAAACACAGCTANAAATGACGTCCAAGTAAAAGAAAGATTGTGAAGGATATTATAGAGAAAAAGACAAAGATGGGTCTGACGTGATAAGTCATTTTATACCTTAAAATAATGTCTCCAAAGTCGCTAAACCCACAACTTGTTTTGACCACCGAAAGTAAACCATGACTTGAAGATAAGGAAAAGTCACGAGTGGAACTGCTGTCCTTGGTATGTCATACCGAAGCGCCAATACGGAGGAGCCACATCGTAAGAGGCAATAGTTTTGCCGCCCTTGAGAGTAACCTCGAAAGAGAGAGACTGGCCGATGAGATCGAGAGAGGAGTGCCAGTTCTGTCCCCAGTTTCTGGCCATTGGGATCCAAGCCGTTGTATGGCCCTTCACTTTCACTCCAACCACTTCTCCGTCGAGGCCTACATTGCTTATCAACACCTGGAAGAAGTGGGAGCTCCCGTTCAAGCTGAATCTCAACCCGCCTCTCCGCCCACACTTGACCCTCCTGTATTGTACAGGTATCATCTCGGCTCTGGTTTCTGCGATCCCTGTGAAGGCGGCATGAGATAGTTCCAAGTGCTCCTTTGGGAAGTTGCACCAACCTCCGTAATCGGAGGAGAGTCCCGAATTTGGTGGACAAAAATCGGTGGCGGTGACCACCACGGAGGGGCTGCCTTGAAGGCACCACCGGATGTGGTTCACGCACCGCACTTCTAAACAAGCTCCGCAGCTGCTTCCCCTGTTGAACAGCTTCCCGCTCAGGCCTGCGCTGTACCCGCCATAGCTGCTCTGCCTCAGATCTCCGTACCCACAAGCGCCTCCTATCATCACCAATTAGTCAGAAAGATGGAGAATCACCAATTAGTCAGGAGAGAAAATAAGATAGAGAGATAGGGAGATAGAGAGAGAAGAACCACCAGTGGTGACGGAGGAGGAACCGTCCTTGTCTCTGGAGAGCGTGGCCGTGGCTATCTTCCAGTCATTATCCTCGGTGGTGGCTTGAGAGAGGCGGCAGAAAATGAAGAGGCACAATGCTAGTTGCTGAAGCCCAAAATCCATGAAACAACCAGTGCGGCGTGGTTGGGATCCTCACAGTCACAGTCACAAAGTGGCAGACAAAAGTGACGCATTTGAGAGAGTTTATGAGGGGTTCCTTTTGATCATCAGGCTCCGCTTTTCAAGACTGGTGGGGATGCGACCAAAAAATTGCTCTGACATGTTTTGACTTTGGCAGTATCCGTTTCAGACCAGTAATAAAAAAGGGAACAACAATACGTTTTTGAGGCCCATCTTATTCCGCAGCCCACTTTCAATCCGATGTGGTTTCGTTTCTCTCAAAACTCGTGGGCCCTTTTGATCAAATGGGCCCTTCCCAGAAGGCTCAGTTTACTAAGAAGCCCAAAAGAAAAAAGAAGACTTTTATGGAACGAGACCATTTCCTTGTGTTGAGGCTAGACGATGAAGGAAACGCTGTCTATACTAAAGACATTGGTGAACTCGGCATTTTGCTCTCCAAGGCTGAATCTTCCCCGGCTTATGCCAAAACTGCGTCTATTTCTTGGGCGACCACGACTTTGGCATTGTCCATCTCAGCGATCATTGCAAGGGAGGTGGATCGTTCACTTACTCGGTACCTTACTTGTTTCCACCTCAACCTCCACCAGTAAAAAGACTAATTGTGTCTCTCTGTTTCTTCTTTTAAACCTCAAATTCTATTTATGTTAGCTAAATTGCCTATGTGATGTGCAAGTTTTTTAAAAAAAATTTTTGTCTGATAGTTGATTTTTTTTTTGGGTAAAAACAGAGACAAACACCAAATTAAATTTTTGTTTCTCTT
>OVBW01000065.1:9503-20841 GCA_900406355.1 Erysimum pusillum | reverse complement strand
TTGTCTCCATTTTGTATTTTGTCATGTCAAAGTTGATGTCTTTTTATTGCTGCATCTGACAACTTGGCTCCTTTATCCTCAAGGGTTTCGTAATGAATCTGCAACCATCTGAGGCGGAAGCTGGTTTCGACATTCGTGTCCCACCCAATTTTGATGCTGAAGCACTCGAAAGACGTTTGGTGGAGGAGTGGGCGCCCGCAGCGCGAAACATGTCCTTTGAGGTAATTTCTTGGCCACCCATATCATCTCTCTGCCAATGAATTAGAAACTCTTGAAGCTTAGCAGCAACACTGTGTCTTAGAGTGCCCTTTTTGAAACAAAGTAAGTGTTGTTACCTGAGGATCTGTTAACTAATTTAAACATGTTAGCTGGGGCAGTTCAAGCAGAAGCTTACGGGGAAGCAATTCCTTACAGCAACAGATGAATCAAATCCCTGGTGGGGGCTCTTGGAAAATGCTATTAAGGAAGCCGGAGGTAGGACCAGTAAGCCTGAGATTTTCCCTGCATCAACGGATGCTCGCTACTTTCGCAAGGCTGGCGTGCCTGCGTTTGGGTTCTCTCCCATATCAAACACCCCGAGTTTGCTTCATGACCACAATGAGGTACCGTCTGATCATTGAATTGATTCACTTTGCTCATTGTTTGGAGGATAATCATTCACTAAGGCATGTCGTTTTGCTTTGTTGCAGTATCTGGGTAAAACTGAGTACTTGAAGGGCATTGACGTGTATGTTTCAATCATCAAAGCTTATGCATCATACGAAAGCAAAAGTGGTTCACGAGATGAGTTATGAGTCCAGGCCATTATTGTTGGACGATAGAACCTTTACGCTTCAAGTCTTGCTGTAACAAATGTGTACAATCAATAAGATCTGATGAATCCATCGTGTTATGAGACAAGGGTTCAAGGAACAGTTTGCAAATTGATCATTGTTGCTTCTCCTATGTATTGATATTGTCATTTGTGTTCGTTCCCCAGCTTCCCACTCAACATCTTTCTGTTTCCATCGTCGTTAATGGGCCGGAATAAATGGGCCAATTGNTACGCTTCAAGTCTTGCTGTAACAAATGTGTACAATCAATAAGATCTGATGAATCCATCGTGTTATGAGACAAGGGTTCAAGGAACAGTTTGCAAATTGATCATTGTTGTTGCTTCTCCTATGTATTGATATTGTCATTTGTGTTCGTTCCCCAGTTTCCCCACTCAACATCTCTCTGTTTCCATCGTCGTTAATGGGCCGGAATAAATGGGCCAATTGGCATGATCCAATACGAAATCCATTTAGTTTAAAATCCGCCGAACCTCTTATCTGTATCTCAGATATGTACTCCCAAATGTTATCGTCCTCTGGAAGCTCCCTCTTATGGCGGAGCCGTACACCTTCCCCTGCTCCTCCTCCTCCTCGGTCTCCGCCGTCGTTTACAGCTCTCTCCTTTCCCTTCTCCTCCACTTTAGGGTTTGTTCACAGAACCACAATCTCCCCTCTTTCTTGTTCAGCTGAAATCTCATCGGATATTGCCCTGGCGCAGAGCCAGCCTGCCCCATATTGCAGTCGTAAGCTCTCGATCTGTTCCTGCCTTTATAAGTTTATTATCGATTCTTTCCGGTGACTCCTCGAATTAAGGCTTGTTTCCCTCGTCACTCTTAGCCTGGTCGGAGTTCGCTCAAAATGTGTCTGGCGAATGGGACGGTTTCGGAGCAGATTTTTCACGCCAAGGGCAACCGCTTGAACTGCCTGAATCAGTGGTTCCAGAAGCCTATAGAGAGTGGGACGTGAAGGTGTTCGATTGGCAGACGCAGTGTCCCACTCTCGCCCAGCCCGACGCACACACCTTTCTTTACAAGTCCATCAAACTCCTCCCCACCGTTGGATGTGAAGCTGATGCAGCCACCCGTTACAGCATCGACCAGAGGAATATCGGGGGAAGCAAATCGTCTGCATTAGCATTTTCTTATTCTGTCTCTGGCTCCTATGTCGCTGTGTGGCCTTTGCGGAACAATCACCTTGAGGTGGAGCATTGCCTGATCAATCCAAATGACAAGGAGTCTCGTGTGAGGATTTTTCAGGTTGTCAGTTTAGCAGAGACCAGCATGGCTTTGCAGACTGTCAAAGTTTTCCGTGAGCAGTGGTACGGTCCCTTCAGAGATGGCGATCAGCTCGGAGGTTGTGCCATTCGTAGCTCTGGTTTTGCTTCCACACCTACCACATCAGCTTCAGTGGTAGCCGGTTCTTGGAGAGTTCAACTTGCTACCACTAGCTTTCACGCCTCTGATTTTGTGAGTTGGCCTCCTCACCTGTTTATTCAAATGTGCACATCCATTCGATGATTGCCCTAGTAAATCTAAATTGGATTATTTTGTGAGTATGTGAAGGGTTGTATTCAACAAGTTACTGGCGAGAAGGTGATTGAGATTGTGAGAGAAGAAAAGGATCTTTTATTGCTTCCGCAAGAGCTGTGGTGCTCACTCCAAGAAAACAAAGTTGGCCAAAGAGTATTTTCAGTAGGATGGGTGTTTGAGCCTGGCCATGCTATCACATCCAGCTGTGTCTTCTCCAGCGATTCTAAGCTAAAGGTAACAATAATCTTCTCTGTTGACAACTAGTCTTCTCCTTGCAACTTGTGGTCATTTTTATTGTATCTTTTTTCCTTTGCGCAGGAGGTAACAATGGGAAGAGAGACTGCCCTATCAGATGTATGATTATTCATCACTTAAATCTCCGGAGCAATCATTTTTATAATTTTCTCTATAGAATGTGTGCATATAAGTCAAATTACAATAATCTCATATGACTTCCTATATTGATGTTGATTCAGTTTATCTGTTAATACACATATCAGTTCATTTTTAGAGTGCAGAGCCTTTGTTGATTCAATCTTTACCAGGAAGGATCCAGAACACGTAAACCATATTTCTACAGAGCTTTGTAGCTTTTGCATCTCTTGGCTCAGCTCTACCAACAATGAAGGTTCCGACGTAGACCGTCAGTTTGGGAAAGAATTTGTTGGAATTTACCTAGAAAAACTGAGAACGGCCTAACCTGTANCTTTTGCATCTCTTGGCTCAGCTCTACCAACAATGAAGGTTCCGACGTAGACTGTCAGTTTGGGAAAGAATTTGTTGGAATTTACCTAGAAAAACTGAGAACGGCCTAACCTGTACATAATCGTGATATTGCTTCTTTGTCACTGTGAGACGGCATTGTTCCTGAGGCTCATGTTTATGCTTTTCCTCATTGTTCTTCCAGCAATGCCTTTCTGCATCATAGCTACAAACTCTCCATAGTCAATCCTTCCATCCTGAAACAAGAAGAAGAAAATGATCCTTGGCTTTTTACCACATAATCTCTAAGCCAGAGGATATGTATGTATAAGCGCAGGTCTCTCACATTGTCTTGGTCGACTTCCTTGATCACATCTTCTAGAAAGACATCACTCATTCCCTGTTCAACACATGCGTGCTGTAGCTCGTCGATTGTGATGTAACCGCTCCCATCTTTGTCAAAGTACCTGAAGGCTGAGAGAAGATGTTCCTCACGCTCTAATTTGTTCAAGTGGATTGTTGCAGCAATGAATTCACCATAATCTATGGTCCCACTCTTGTCAATATCTGCCTGGTAAATCACAGTCACAGATTCTTACTTAACATACTGATTTCAAGCAGGTACTCACACAGATCAGATCAGAGCAAAGTACTTACAGCCTCCATAAGGTCGCGAATTTCAGTATCCTTGAGGGTAGAACCATATCTACGCAACCCGGCTTTTAGCTCGTCAAATGTTATCGCTCCGCTGTTATCCGTGTCCATTGCTTTGAACATTTCCTTCAATCCAGCAATTTCTTCCTCGGAGAGACTCTCAGCTATTACCTGAATAACAGAAGAAGACATGTACGGAAAATTGTTCACAATAAACGGAAAAAGCTTGCGTCCGGGTCCTTACCCTTAAAGCCATCTGCTTTAGTTTATTCATCGCAGAGAACTGCTTAAGACGAGAAAGCACAGCAGGATCTAGTGCTCTGTCTGGCGCAACTCCATTTTCACAGATCCAAGGATGGCCTGTAAAATTCTAAGTAAGCTAGCAGATACACATATTCAGGACCTGAAATAAGAACAAACTGGTTAGACTTACGCAATACTTGATGAGCTGTCAGTCGCTCAGAGGGCCGGGAACATAGCATGCCACGGATCAAGTCTTTTGCAGAGTCAGATATTAGCGGCCAAGGGTCAGAGTCAAAGTCAATATGTCCCTTCAGCACTGCATCAAATATCCCTTGCTGTGTTTCTGGATTGGAAGCAAAACAAATTGTTTATGAGTCTTTACCTTGGAAGCCTCATCAAAGTTTTTTCATTTGGGTGCATACCTGCCCAGAACGGAGGGACTCCGCTCACCAATATGTACAGTATGACCCCTGCAGTCCACACATCAGCCTCCGGTCCGTAGTGCTTAAGCAGAACCTCAGGAGCAACATAATACGGACTTCCAACCACATCCTCGAATATTTGACCTGAAAGTTGCAGATGATGTAGAAGTTTGATATTCTGACTGAATATGTTGCAAAAGATGCAGCTGATATTTTAACCTGGTTTGAAGAACACGGAAAGCCCAAAATCAATGGCTTTGAGAGAGAAGTCATCATCCTTGTTAACTAACAAGAAATTTTCAGGCTTTAGATCTCTATGCATGACACCAAGCGAATGGCAAGCCTCAACAACACCAACAATGATTTTTATCAGCTCAGCTGCTTTTCGCTCACTGTAATGCCCTCTCTGGATAATTCTATCAAACAGTTCCCCACCTGAGCAGAGCTCCATCACGATGTGAACATACAATGGATCCTCGTAAGCACCTTTAATGGTGACAATGTTCTTATAACCAGCCAGATGGTGCATGATTTGAATTTCCCTGCGCACGTCTTCCACATCTTCCTTTGAAATCAACTTTCGTTTTGTTATAGATTTGCACGCGTATTCACGCCCTGTTGAGATCTCTCTGCACATGTAAGTCGTCCCAAACTGTCCTTGACCTAGTTTGTGTCCCAACGAGTAGAGATCTCGGATGCTTGGGGTCTTTTGTCCAAGAACGTAGCAGGCTTGGTTTCCACCGCTGTGCTTCATTGTGACTTCTTTCTGGGCGCCTCTTTTGCCAGTTTGTGTGCTGAAATAAACCGTGGAAAGAGCAGATGATTAGAAGTATGTTTTGGCTTGTAAGTGCGTCGAGACAGATCGAGCAGCCAAAGAATGACATCAAACAAATCATAAAGCAATCCCTTACCAACTCAGTTCACCTCCCCTTCCGAATCCGTTTGACATTAGAGGAGAACAAAGCAGGTCCCATAGCACGATCTGAAATATTAAAAGATGGGATACAAATTTAGCATCAAGGCCGTAGCTTGCAGCAACATGTTTCTAAAGATCCCCACTCAGTTATCTCACAGAGCAAAATCGCATTGGTAGAGAGAAATAGGGAGAGGCATGAAAGCAGGGGGGAATTAGAGGAAGAGATGGATGTGTAATTTACCAGGCGAAGATGATAAGGAGATGATAAGGTGGATGAAATTCAGTCAGATTGGTGCACAGATCCGATGATCAAATTGTATTCTTTGTTGAACATGGTTTTGCAATATTCTCGCCAACGTCTCCACATCCTGACTAAAAATAACAAAAGAAGAGATCTTTTGATTAATAGTCGTCAACAGATCTATAAAATAGTCTCTTTTATTAGAATATTCTAAAAATGCAGTAGACTTTGCTGCCTCCACAGGACTCTTTTCCTAGGCCTACTTCACATGAGACAAATCAAGATCCTTTCACCCCTTTCACCTCCAATTGGTCGCAGTGAGAGAGATGCGATTATGATGTAATAGAGAAGATGGGTTGAGTGCCTTTGTTGGCTACTCGCCAAAGATGAAAGTGGCGTAAAATATAAATTACTTCTTTCAAGCAAGACGAATTTCTTTGGGCGTTAAGGTCAATAATCCTCTCCATCGCCTGCCAGGACCAACGAAATATGTAATAATTTTGGCGGTAACATGGATCATTTAGTACATGTACATGGTTGAACAGATATGTACACTAGCAATACAGAAGCCAAGATAAGTGGGACGAAAAAAAACTGTATAGAATGATTTGCATTTGTGTAAGTTATCCACAGGACAATGAGTTATAAGACGACTGACATGTATTTAAGCCTCAACCTTTAAAGGGGTTCCCATAACTTCTAAACCAATGAGACAGGTCACCGGAGCTTCCTAGCTGTTAAAGTTAACCCCCCTCTACAAACTCATCCATAAATAATACAACCAAAAGTGCAAACAGCTTCTAGGAGGAGGCTGCCTGCGGTCGAAAATCTTCTTTTGCTTTCATCTGCGTGTGAAACCTGGTTACCAGAGAACTCTTAAGTAATTGTTAGGATGTNCTCTACAAACTCATCCATAAATAATACAACCAAAAGTGCAAACAGCTTCTAGAAGGAGGCTGCCTGCGGTCGAAAATCTTCTTTTGCTTTCATCTGCGTGTGAAACCTGATTAGCAGAGAACTCTTAAGTAATTGTTAGGATGCAAACGATGCTGGTTGGAGAAGTACTTGTTTTGCATCAGGAATTTCGAATTCCAAGCTGCATTACAGAATCCGGTCCAACTAGGAATACCCGTCTTGCAGCCTGAATTCGGAACACCACTACTCCTTTATATGCTGTTCGAGGCACACCATCCTACACAATGAATGGGTTACACAAAAGTGAATCTTTTGGACCTACAATCATTGAAGATTATAGTTCAATCATTTGAAATTTACCTTCCATTCTTCAAATATACCAAACTCCCCTGCAATGCGTTCAAACTCTGCTTGATCTTGATATCGGATACGAACATCACCCTTTATGTTTTGAGCCTTTAAGACAAGGTCAGAACCTTGAATTGGTCGTGCTTGTCTCACTAAGCCAGAAAAGTACTTGGTATAGTTTCCCTTTGAAGACATGATAGAACAAGTTAAAAACTAGATTCATCCACTAAAAACATGCGAAAGGGAAACAGGGAATAGTTCCCAGAGTTCAGTAATTATTACCTCTGTAAGGTATCCCAGGTCCTTTGCTTTCCAGTCAACCTTTATGAATGAAATAGGAAACCAGTGAAAACTAGTGATGCAACAAAAGGGGGTAAAGAACACACTGACGCTTACCTTCACATCATTTAGCTTTATAGGTTCCAGATACTGACTGAAAAACTGTCCCAAACTAGACCCCTGCAAATAGAAAATGACAAGGTTATATGGATAAGGGTGAAATGCAAAAAAAAAATCTGGTCTTGACTGTCTACGTCCATGTCTCTAGAAACTATAGGACGAAGCTGCAATAATACATTTTGTATACAGCAAGCAGAAGTCATATGCAGCGAGCATAGGCCAATTTAACAGATATAAAAAGAAACAGACTTGTACAATACGACAATGGAAACTCATATGATATATAGCATAATCTGGTACCAACATGTTCACCAAAATTGTATGTCCTGCAGACTTCTGGTCGAATAAATTGGCGGCCTTTATGGTTTTCCTTCAGTCTCAGCCAATCATCCCAGTAAGTGGATATTTGTTAAGAAAAGTTTTAGATTGAAAAAAACTATAGTCATCGAGATTGAAAAAAACGGATATAAGGATATGCCTTTGGCCACTTTGGTGATAACTCATCCCAAGTCGATCTTTTCAGCATCCACCCAAGGCCAGGAAAAAAATCTGATCGGTAAAGTGCATCTGCAGATTATTTTAGCTAGCATGAGCAGGACATAATAAGGTATTAAAAAAACAGGCGAAAGAGGAAGCAAGGCAAGCAAGAAGAAGAAGATTCTTACAGGGATCATGCACAAACTGCTTCTGCCCATTATCATTCCATGATGAAGCAGCCATAATGGTTCTAATACATGTGTGCACCCAGAAAAGAATGAGAAACAGTAAAAGAAACACCTGTATACTCTGTGGAAACTTATGCCATAAGAGTCTAGCTTCAGTAGATAACATACTTATCCCTATCCATGAGACTAGCTGCAGCCTCAAAGTAATCAAAGAAGTCTGGAGCAATTTCCATATCATCTGTTAAAGAGACAGACAACCCCTGTTTAAAAATACTGCACTAACGCACAAGGGACAGTGAGGGTGAAAGTTTAAAAAGCGTCACCTTCTAGTATAATCACTCGGCTAAATTTGTGTTTGTAAAACAACTGGTCCAGTGCCCACTTGTAGTGACCTGTATTAAAAAGTATTTCGGTAATGGAGCTGGAGGGACGCAGAGAAAGGAGAAATCAGTCCTTACGTGCAATCTTGTAGTATGCAATCAGTTCGCCAGGCCTTTCAGTGATCACTGGTTCAAAATCCAAGTGCTGAAAAAGGGGAAAAGAATCTTCATCCTCACTTATCTACATTACCAAATCACTTGAACAGTAAAGAGAAAACTCACAGTAGATTAAACTTACCTGCATATATGTTAGTTGATTATAGCTCAATGCCTTGCTCTTGACGGCTTGATCAGATCCATCCTGTCAGAAAATTAGTCGTTCGTGAAGACCATGGTTAGTAATTCGTTGAAGATAAAACTGTGTAAGAGAGCACCACCCTGACATTCCACGAAATTAAGTACCTGAGATATAAATAGAGGATATTTTGAAGCAACAGGAATTTGATATCTGTAAAAAAAGGAATTAGCCATTAGACAGTTGAATTAAGATTTCCTATAACAAGTAAACCAGTATAGTATCTCACTTTAAAACTGATTTAACTGTCCTTTCAAGATAGTCTGCACGACTGCACGCCATAATCACTACAGCAGCCACAGGCATCTGCAAAATGAAAGAAAAGAAACAGGTTACAGCAAGTGCAGGAAATATAAATACGAAGGAAAGCATCTTCTCATCCAGACCTGTCCACCTTGAATGAGTTTTGCTAATCCTTTCCCTGGGAGAAGAAAATAAGCACATTACTAGTAAGAGTAATAAAAAGAAAGCAAGAAAAATAGTTATGCAGTTGATAGCAACGCACTTTCAAAAGTCTGGATAAGATCCTTAAGCTGCACAAGTTCTTGGTCCTGGCGGTTCTTGATATCTACAAAATACTCAAAGAGGGAAGTGAAAAAAAAGCAATGTAAAAGGATTCAATAAAAAAAAAATTCAAATAACTTTGTTTTGTAGTATATGAAATTGAATAGGTTAAAGAATCATGGTCATCTAGGATTGGACAAGTTAGGGGAAATGAGGAAAGAAGAAAAAGAAACCTTGGAGAGCAACAATCCGTGACTGTTTGATGCTAACTTCATCTATGAGGCCTCGCATTTGACTAGTGCAGTGGTTCTCAGACTCGATCTGCAGATACTAAAATGAGATAGAACGCGGAACAAGTAGCAATGGTCTAAGGCAGAAGAAACTCACAGCGGAAGCGAGGCGATCTGCATAGTGTGATTGCGTCTGGAAAAGCCTCATCTAAAAGAGACGAGAGCCATAAAAAACACGCACTGATTTAGATTGATAATCAGCGGAATTTAAAACTGAAAGCAAAGAAAAGCGAGATCGGATAGATAGACCTGAATGAAGATGAACATGAAAGCTGCCGGAATGAGAAGAAATCTGAAGTCGCAAGAAAGCCTCGCCATGTCTTCGACCGTGCGTGCGCTTCTTCTCGCCGGGGAGCTAAGAAAACAAGGAAATGTTGTTTGAAACGGCGTCGTTCTTGTACCGAAACGGTGTCGTTTCTCATAATGCTGTTGACCATAAATATGGCGACGCCTGGCTTCTTCTGGCTGGCTGGCTCTCTCTAAAGTCTAAACCAAAGGCCAACCTAGACGCAATTCATCCAATTATCTCGCTGTCGCTGCTCCCAATCTCATTTTTCAAGGATTCTTTTAAGGATTGTTCCACCTCTGTATTTTGCATCTATCTCCTCAGATTTGGTCCAAAATCATCCATCACTCAGATGGGGTTTGAGAACGAAGCTAGCTCCTCCTCCTATACCCTTAAAATACCACCGGCTCCTACAGAGGACACGCCTCTTCTCGGCAAGGCACCTCCCCTTTCCAGCCAGTTCAAGACCTTTGCCAACGTCTTCATCGCTGTCGTCGGCGCTGGTGTTCTCGGTCTTCCTTACGCCTTCAAGCGAACCGGATGGCTCATGGGTGTTCTCCTTCTCGTCTCCGTCTCCGTTTTGACCCATCACTGCATGATGCTTCTTGTCCACACCCGCCGCAAGCTCGACTCTTTCAATGCCGGCGTCTCCAAGATCGGCTCTTTTGGGGACCTTGGATTTGCCGTCTGCGGCTCCTTTGGCAGGATCGTCGTTGACTTGTTTATTATTTTGTCTCAAGCTGGTTTTTGTGTCGGATATCTTATCTTCATCGGCACTACTTTAGCTAATCTATTCGATCCTGACTCCCCCACAAGCCTCAGCCATCAGATTACAAGGCTGGGCTCCCAATTCTTTGGCGTTTCTTCTAAGAGTCTCTACATTTGGGGATGCTTTCCCTTTCAGCTCGGTTTGAATTCGATTAAGACGCTCACTCACTTGGCTCCTCTCAGCATCTTCGCCGATGTTGTTGATCTTGCCGCTATGGCTGTGGTCATTGTAGAGGATGCCATGATTATACTCAAGGAAAGGCCTGACGTGGTCGCCTTCGGTGGGATGTCGCTCTTCTTATATGGGATGGGCGTCGCTGTCTACTCCTTCGAAGGGGTTGGAATGGTCTTGCCTCTTGAATCGGAGATGAAGGACAAGGAAAAGTTTGGCAAAGTCTTGGCACTCGGCATGGGATTCATCTCTCTCATATACATATCATTTGGTTTATTAGGTTACTTGGCCTTTGGCGAAGACACCATGGACATTATCACGGCCAACTTGGGGCCAGGACTTGTCAGCACCGTTGTTCAGCTTGGATTGTGCGTCAACCTCTTTTTCACCTTCCCCTTGATGATGAATCCAGTGTTTGAGATAGTGGAGAGGCGTTTCGCGCGTGGGATGTACTCTGCGTGGCTGAGATGGCTACTCGTCTTGGCAGTGACTCTGGTGGCTCTCTTTGTGCCAAACTTTACAGATTTTTTGTCCTTGGTGGGGAGCAGCACTTGCTGTGTGTTAGGGTTTGTGTTGCCTGCATTGTTTCATTTATTGGTCTTCAAGGAAGAGATGGGGTGGATGCAATGGAGTTCGGACACAGCGATTGTGGGACTGGGTGTGGTTCTTGCTGTGTCGGGAACTTGGAGTTCCTTGAGTGAGATCTTCTCAATCAAAGTGTAAGCGTCCGGGAAGTGAGAGAGATGTTTCTACTTGTGTCCAATAAGTGTGAAAGTGTGGCATTATGTATATGT
>OVBW01000064.1:0-59167 GCA_900406355.1 Erysimum pusillum | reverse complement strand
GGTTTGCATTTGTCCTTGTTTGGTTGCTCATCAAGTTCTCATAACTTCACACAAGGTGCATTAACCTTCTAGATTTCCAGGCAAAGAAGAACTTTCTTGTCTAATAATGTTCCGTCTCCGGTAATACCGTGGTTAGTGGTCGGGAGTGAGGGTATAACCGACATTGAACAATTCGGGTAGCATTACGAATGTGGTTGCGTCAGCGGCGTTAGAAGACTTTCGTTACACGTAATTTGCAGTTAAATTTTTAAAAACATAAAAGGGTTTGGTACGATTTAAGCCTATATCGCATTTTCAACACAAATATGAAATATATATACTCTGTTTATTTGCTCTATTCAACCAAATATTTTAAAGTTTCAGTCATGGATATTTTAACTTGACTTTATTGAAGTGGATAAATCTTACAGTAGTATTAACCAACTACCTCAACAAATTCTATGGCTAGTCCAAGTCTGACACGTGTCCGTATAGTAGAGACAGTCACCCAGAAAACAATCACAGGCTGTCACTTGATATGCTCTCCCGGCACATTTTCCTGGAAGATATAAAAGCTCACCGCGTGAAAGTAATATTTTCTACGGTCGCTTAGCTCCGATTGGTTCGTCGTCATCACTCGTCTTCTCCGATTTGCCTTCTTTCTCATTTTCCCCAATTTCTTAAACCCTTATTTCCAAATCATTATTTGATTCGATTGGACGACTCCGTGCTGGATTAAGGAGAAAATCCTCTTTTAAGTTATTCAACCTTGTGTTTGCGTTTTGGTCCACCAATTGTGATGGGTCGTGGCTCAGTGACGTCGCTGGCTCCTGGGTTCCGTTTTCATCCCACGGACGAAGAACTTGTTCGCTACTATCTGAAACGCAAGATCTGCAATAAACCCTTTAAACTAGATGCTATCTCTGTTACCGATGTATACAAATCCGAGCCATGGGATCTCCCAGGTCAGTTCTTCCATCTCATGATAGATCGAATTGTGTAGGAAGCCATGATATCATTTGAATTCTGCTTGATTTGGATTTGATTTTGTTTTTTGGTGGGAATTAGACAAGTCGAAGCTGAAAAGTAGAGACTTGGAGTGGTACTTCTTCAGTATGCTTGATAAGAAGTATAGAAATGGATCGAAGACGAATCGTGCCACTGAGAAGGGATATTGGAAGACGACAGGGAAGGATCGAGAGATTCGTAATGGCTCAAAGGTCGTAGGGATGAAGAAGACCCTTGTTTATCACAAAGGTCGAGCTCCTCATGGCGAAAGATCCAATTGGGTTATGCACGAGTATCGGTTGGTTGATGAAACCCTCGATAAAATTGGTGTGCAGCAAGTAAGACTTTTAATCTTGAGCTCCTTATGTTTAGTTTTTTTTGCCGTTTTCATACATGCAATGGGATTGTGTGTTGTTGACTTTGTTTTGGAATTGTGGGAAGGATGCGTATGTGCTTTGTAGGATTTTCCAGAAGAGTGGCTCAGGACCTAAAAATGGAGAGCAGTACGGTGCTCCGTTTGTTGAGGAGGAGTGGGAGGAGGAGGATGATATGACATTCGTACCTGATCAACATCTTGGAACTGAAGATCATGCTTATCTTGATATGGATGACATTGATCAGGTTTGTGTTCTAGTGTAGGTTTCTATTGCGTATCTTGTTCCTTTTGGGCTAAAGTAATTTACGACATGGTGAATATTTACTTTCTTTTTTTGTGATCGATATCTTCTCACCTAGCGTGATTGGGATACGCAATGTTATACATCAACTTACAGTTAGTGATTCTGTTTGGCACAAATGGATGAATAATAAGGGATGGTATAAATAGGGTGAGGTAGAAAACTGATTAGAAGTCTTAGGTTGTATAGGGTTGTTTGGAACTTAGAAGCCTTAGGGATTTGGAAAATTTAGAGTGCTCTAGAATTCATTCTTCATTAGGGATTGGTTCTAAAGTTTGCCGATATCTCTTAATTATTTTTTGATCGATCGCTGTTTTCCTTTGTATTCATTGAGGATTCACTCTTGAGGAATAAAAGAAGCTCGTGAAAATCTCTCTTTATCATTTACTGATCTGATCAGACTCCCTTCTAGCTATCTATAATGTTGTCTACTAGTTCTAAATTCGAATTTTATATCTTGCAGAAGTCTGAAAACCTTGTGGTCTATGATGCTATTCCTATCCCGTTAAACTTTAATCACGGGGAGTCAAGCAATAATGTTGAAACAAACTACTCAGACTCCATAAACTATATACAACCAGGAACATATGTGGACTCTGGTGGCTACTTTGAGCAACCAGCAGAATCTTCTGAGAAAGATCAGAAGCCTATCATCCGTGATGGTAACCTTAAAAATGGCGTATTGTTTCAAGATGAAGAAATTGGCTGTGGTGTCCAGGACGAGCACACCGCAAATTTTCAATCTCCTGACAACATCTGTGGGACTGATACATCATGCTACAATGATTTTCCTGTTGAGAGCAATTACTTGACCGGTGAGACATTTCTGGATCCAAACAGTAATCTTCTGCAGAATGATGGCCTGTACCTGGAAACAAATGATCTCAGCAGTACTCAGCAAGATGGTTTCGACTTTGAAGATTATCTTACCTTCTTTGATGAGGACGATGAGAATGCTCAAACCTTGACTTTTGATCCTTCTCAACTGATGGGAAATGAAGATGTTTTTGTCGATCAAGAAGAGCTCTTTCAAGAGGTATAAAACTTTATATTTCGACTTGTTTTTGTTTCTTTTTTTTAAGTTCTAACTGACGTTTAAACCAACAGCTCGAGACTGAAAAACTAGAGAAAGAGGAGACTTCAGGAGGCAAACAAGTGGTGGAAGAAAAGGAAAAGGATGAAGCATCTTGTTCAAAACAAGTTGATGCAGATGCCACAGAGTTTGAGCCAGGTAAAAAAAAACCCTATTACATTACCACAATCGGAACTTACCCCCATATGTTTATAGGTATCACGTGTTCTGATTAGGTGATGGGTCAATCCCTAATAATGCAGATTACAAGTACCCCTTCCTCAAGAAGGCAAGCCACATGTTGGGCGCCAGTCCCGCTCCACCTGCATTTGCTTCTGAGTTCCCTACAAAGGATGCAGCTATCCGGTTACAGGCAGCACAATCGTCAGGGTCAGTCCATGTAACCGCGGGCATGATAACAATAAGAGACAGCAACATGGGCTGGTCATACGGCAAAAACGGTAACCTTGACTTAACCCTTTTTTACGGTTTGGTCCAAGAGAATGCATCCGGGAAATTAGGAAATAGTTTGACAAGGGCAATGCTAATCTTCATGTGTTTCTGGGTCCTCGTACTCTCCGTTAGTTTCAAAGTAAGCACTTTGGTCGCTTCCTCGTGATAAATACTCAGTAGCACACTATTTAAAACAAGACCTTTGTGTTTGTACACAATATTGATATGGATTTACTTGCAGTAAGTTGTGCTACTCAATGGTTGTAATCGGGTTCTTGATTTGATTTTACATTATAGTTTGGATTACTTTCTACTAATGTTTTAAGTAGACTAGCTTCTCTGTGGAGGACCACCAAAATATCTGTAACATTGCACTAATTACCTAAAATCTATTATATTGATATGGATTTACTTGCAGGGGTTCTTGATTTGATTTTACATTATAGTTTGGAGTACTTTCTACTAATGTTTTAAGTAGACTAGCTTCTCTGTGGAGGACCACCAAAATATGAACTACCGTTAACAAAAATAAAATCCATGGGTAAAGTAATAGTTTTTAGGTAATTACTAGTGCAATGTTTTTAAAAAAAATTCAAGTATCAGAGAGTAACAACAGAACAATTCCAAATGGCAAAACGCCCATCAAGCAAAAGATCGCAACACTCAACCTTTCCCCAAATCTCTCCGTCTTCACGCCCCTCCACTGTAATCTCCACACACCATATTTTTCTTTTCCGAACAAGGGCACCGTCATCGTCCACCACCTTTGTCGAAAACAATATCAACGTTTTACCGCAACAAACTATGTGTGAACCATAACCACCTAAGGGAAGTTTTTCAAGACCCTTCACCACCCCCCAGGTTCTTTGCTTGAGATCATATGTTCTTAAAATATATTTATTACGGGGGCCATCGTAGACGTACAATATGTTGCCCATAACACATTCATTTTCCCACAAACGATAATGCATGATCTCATCCGTCAAACATTTACCTAAACTGATATGCATGATCTCATCCGTCAAACATTTACCTAAACTGATGGTACTGTCCTTACCTGCAGACCCAAGCACGATTAATTAGAGGGATGTTGTTTTAGTGCCAGAGAGATATCAGACATTAAAGTGATACACTTAGGAATAAATCAAGTATGATTACTTTTTGTTTATTTTTGGGCCAACTCATGTTATCAAGAAAAGAAAGACTTGCCTGCCGCCCATGAGAAACCTGTGAGCCACCTATGATCCACCTCCGTACCATGCTCCCACGTTTCCGTTCGTGAGTCAAACACCATGAGTCCAGTCCAACCCCTCACTGGCCGGCCAACGGCCTTTCCGACAACGTATATCTTCTCGTCAATGACCTTACATACCTCCTTACGAACCACAACCGGCATGTCGGCAACAAAACGGGCCGTGTGAGTTCGACAGTCGATGCATAACGCAATCGATGATAGTGATGGCCGCCCATCATGGTAACCGTATTCTCCACCCATCACAAAGATGTTGGAACCCACAACAGCATAGCTTGCCAATACGGGGGTAGCCGGGAGTGACAAGATAGGGACCAACCGGTTTTCAACCGTGCCGGGCATATTTCTTTTGGTTCTCCGGTTAAGACTATACCACTCTCTTATACCGATTTCAGTATCTTCGATGAGAACATACACACATTCTTCCGTGCAGCCGAGGAGGGACCGGTTCTTGTATAGCCGACGCGACGCAACGAGAGATCGGAATTGCTTAGAGACGAGGGAGAGATTCGGATGGTAGCATCTCGGGACACGTGGCGCTATACACTCCATGATCACGTCGTCTGGAAGTGGCGTCATCGCAGACGGTGGTGTCTTCTCCTTCTCAGCTTCGGAAAGCATCTCCATATGTATAGATAGGCTCAATCGACAATATGAAGTTTTTTCTTTTCACCTTTGCAAATGTACACATATATAAGAAAAGATCGATACGTAGGTGCAAGGATGATGCTTGAATAATCATAAATTAACAAGTTAAATTAAATCAAATAAGATTTTACAGTTAACAATTATATTAAATTTAATAAAGTTTTTTAATTCATTTTATTCAGTTTATTAGCTTAAAATTAACCTTTATACAGTATGATATCTTAATTTATATATTTTACCAAAGTTTCATGCTTTCCTTTACTTAGATCAAATATTTTATTCTTATTTACTATAAAATTATTACACATGAAAAATTATAAATATCTAAGTTGTAACATCCAAATCAAAACACATATATATTTACTTTCTTAAAAAATGGAAATGAAATTTATTTTTTTCAAGAAATTTGGTTCTATCTGCGGTGCACACTATTTCATCATTTCCCCAAAAAAAAAAAAATTAAGTAACATTGTACATATATATGTATACCCTTACTTTTTGATGAGAAAAAAAAGTATACCCTTACTTTTGTACATCAATAATAGATTTGAGGCCATATATGTTCGCGTTCAACCTCCTCAAGCCAACGCAAAGTTTCTGGAGTCGAGCCTTTCGAGCAATCGGGCTTAATTAGGGACCAATATGATAAGTACTACAGATGTAAATTTCACTGAAACATGTTAGTACAGAGCATGCGGCATCAAGATATATTATATATGGTCCAAAACATGAATAGGTTGCAGCAAACAGCTGCGAACGTTTCATCAAATGTACCATCATCGGCGCTAGACTTTCTGAAAATAGTAATGATGATGAAGAAAGCTAAAGCCAAGTTAGCAAAAAATAATGATATGCATGTTTATATAAGTAAATGTTGATATGCTTCGGACAAGATAATTAATATTATATATATATCAGCTTTAATTATATTTATGTTCAGTTTCCTGTTTGCTAAAGATTTTTCATGCTTCTTGAATCACATTCGTCTGATTAAAACTATTCTTACTAGATATGTATATCCTTTTAATTTCTTCTGCAAGATTTATACAGTATTAGTTTTTTCATACAAATGCTTTTCTTAAGCGTTAGCTTGAATGCTTTTGTAAATTACCCAATTAGTTCGATTGATTCTACTCGGTGAAATATAAAGTGTTTTTTTTTTCCTTCTTAGAAACTACTATTTGTATCAACTCGGAGTTACTTTTTCGCTTTTTCTTCTTTCTTAATTTGGAGGGAGGTGGTTTTTCACTCTCTGATTTTTTCTGTGTGTTCAATTCGCTTTTTCGTTCTATATATTCACCCATCTTGGTGAACGTGATAAACCACAAATTCGATTCACAATCAAATCCTAAGAAGAAGAAAAGATATCAGAAACTTTGAGTTTACTCGGTAAGTTTTCAACTTACATATATATCTAACCTTAAGATTTACATGTATAGAATAACAAAATGCCCCATTGTTTCTTCTGACATTTTTATCACTTGTTTTTGTTCTTAAGGTTGAATAAGAAAGGAGGAAATCATGGCAACAAGCGGTATGAAGAACGTCGTAGATGTATTGCTAGTCGGCCTTGACACGGATGATGTAAAGTGCCGTACAGTCAACGGGGGGATCATATATAATCTGAAGATGGTGAAGGACCTAGCGTCTGTTGATCCCTTTCTAATGTATTCTTTCGACTTGATCGTACTCGACGAAAAAGTTGGAATAGAGGTACGAATTTGTTTTGTTTTATTTTACCAAAGCGATTTATATATAGACTGGTTCGATCAACGAATCACTATCTTTAATTACTATTTTGTTTTTTTTTTGTTTTTTTTTAATGTTAGTTATTGCAATTAAATATTTTTATGTTTGTTTATATAGATCGTAAAGGCCCTTAAAGATCAGGGGGTGAAGTCCATGATGGTCTTCGCGTCGTCTTCAGAAAACCATGAGTGTATGCAGTGGACTAAAGATGGAGCTGATGGATTCTTCGTCAAGCCCTTGAACGATGGAAATATGCGATCACTTTTTAACCAGCTCAAAACCGGAATCGAAAATGGGTCTTTCAAGAAGCCGTTTAAAATCTTAATCGTAGACGCTGGTTCGTTCCAAGTAGATCGTAAAGATCTCTTCGAGAAAATGGGAGTGGCTATTTCCTTGCGTTCAGATGCTGATGAGGAAGTGGCCTCAGACGTCATCAAGTGCGGAATTTCCTTTGACATTATCTTCTTGACTAAGGTAGCTAGGGTTCATATATCATCTTACATTTTCTTCTCTCAAACCGACATACATCATACCGGCTCTATTTTTAATTTTAATCTTCTTCTCTTTTCTTTTCTATTCTTTTTTGCATTTAGGCAAGTATGGTCAAGGAGTTTAGAGACGAAGGGTTGGACTCAGTGATTGTGGGTGTGACGTCCTCCCCAGAGGAGCGTTCGGATTTCATCGTAGCCGAAGTCAACCAATTCGTATCACCCCCCTTAACCATGGCGCTCATCCATCCCATCATCGAGCCGTTCCTGCAGAAGTAATGAAGTGAAACAAACCAAGACAATACATAAAGTTAACACAATAAGAAACAAGATCATATAGTAGATATCAAGGCAATATATTACGTTTGCATGTGTGTTGGATGCTTAATTAATTATGGTTTTATTATCCACTGTCTCTGTGTGATATAAGTCGTTTCTTTTCGGCTTATTAAAATATTATGATGATTAATAAAAGTTCGCGTTTATTGATTTTTAATATTTCCTTTCATATATGAATGATGTTAATACAGACCATACACATACATAGCTTATGCCAAATTCCATATCGGCTCATTAATTAAGTCGCAGAAGAAATTTCGATCGTTTATATATAGAAATAAATCAGTCATATATATGATACTTTTTCTGTTTGAGTTTGAAATATTTTTACGACTTTTATTATGTGGGATTTGTTTGACTGAAAATCAGAACGAAAAATAAAAAGATATCGTAAAGAACTAAAAAGCAATATCAATTTCTACATATTAAGAACAATCTCAAAAAGATGATGCGGACGCGAGTTACGTTAATTGTATACATTGTGTGTGTGTGGAAGTTTTATTTTCCCCTGAGCATTAAATAGTGCTACCAACCACACTTTAGTCTACGACTTTCGGAATTTTCAAGGAACTTTTGGTTAATTTCTAATAGAAGAGCATTTAACAAAACCATTGCGTGTGGATACAAAGTATTACATAGCTCATCAGTCACATTATTTAACAATAATACCAATGTGTGTGGATACAAAGTATTACATAGCTCATCACTCATATTCCATATCAACTAATAAACTTATTAATTATCTTAAGCAGTGTCTTAATAATATTTTACCTTAAGCAGTGTCTTAATTTCATTTGATCGTAAATGATCGTCGCTCAAGTAGTTGTTTCAGTCGAATCATTCCAAGATTAGAACACCGTGAAACAAAAATATTATAGTTTAATATTTTAATGCTAACGTATTCATTTATAAAAACTAAATAATTAAAGTTGGGAAAATTCACAAGAATTAAAACAAGATGGAGATAACTTATGATGCGTAATGTGATTAAGATTATTGGAAAAAATGAATTAGAAATTTCCCAACTCTATGATATAATTAACCTCGATCGATACACTGTTAAAAATCAAATAAATAAAGTTATTCTTTANTTTTTTTTTTTTTTTTTTTTTTTTTGGTCAGAATCGTTCTTTTTATATCTTAGCATGACTTTGACATTATGTGTTATAATTAATAATTTAACAACACCCTTAACGCAACAAACAAAAAGAATAAAAATATCAAATAATCTTAAGTCAAATTATACTAAAAGTATCTAATGGTTTTTTTCTCTGATTTCCTGATAAATGATATGGCTATTTTTTAAAAAGAAGAGTTTGATTGTTAATTTATTATAAAAACCAACGGACTAGGTAAAATATATGTGCTCCATTTTTGTTATATATACATGTGTGTGTGTTTTTGAACTTTGTTCATCATTTTTTCCCTCGTATATCACTTTTATATTCTACAAGCTAAACTTTATAGCGTTTACATATATATGCTTTCCTGAAATGGCTCGGAGACTTATTAGAAAGCACAATGGAACAAGTATACATATGTATATATTTGTATAGTAAATGAACCAAGTAGTTACATGAACCAAATTTGAATGAATTCACTCGTTTTTCTGAAAATATCTAGCTTGAAAATAGTTAATGCCTTTCGACGCACAAGATTGTCAAAAGATGCTGGTAGCTGGCACCATGACATATTTCAAATTTTGCTATTTTGATATACTTGATACTTTTATCTAGGAATGAACTCTAAACAATAAGCTTCCACTAACTACACTTGTCATGAAATCCAAGGAATTGAGTGACATACAATAATTAGAATAATGTGAGTTACCTTGCGATTTTGTTTAGAAGCCTACGTACCAATTCTTAAACGCGGACATCGTGTGATAATTTATTATTAAATGTGATCTATATTTTTGGTTTAATAATGCTATTAAAAATAAAGAGGTTACAACTTTACAAGGTATACCGTTTTTGAGAGTTTGAGAAAAGTTTTTAGAAACTGAAAGCATACATACTGTTAAAGAAATGAAACCACATAGTTTGGCCCAAATAGTATTTATGGGTTTGGATCTAAATTGCTGAGAATCTTATTGATGTTATATTATTTTGACTATGGTTTTGTTAATCTTGTAGATTAGTGAACCGTAAGAAAATGGAACCAGAGATACAAAAGAAAAATGTGTTTTTAAAACGATTACAAGGGATGCAAGAATGTTTCCACCNCAAAAAAAAAAAAAAAAAAAAAAAAAAAAAAAAGGGATGCAAGAAACAATCAAAGTAAAATTCAAGTAGAGACGTTTGCGTTTTAGGGTTAGCACGCGTTACATGATGTCATCAGCACTATAAAGAGGGACATTGAGTTCAGCTATATGTAAGAAGAGAGACACAAGGTAGATCTAGATGAATGAGGAAATGAGAGAAAACCAAGTAGAGAGCATAAGCTTGGGAAGGTTTCTTCTCATTAGTATATAGTGTGATATAAGAGTGGTTTTGGAGTGTAATTGATTGAATCACTTATAATCTCTGTAATCTCCTTCTTCTTATATTAGTTTAGTTGTTTGTGTGCCATCTCTTCTTCCCTCTTCTCTGCTCTATTAAGGTTTCTTCCTCTCTTTATTGCTTGTTCTGTTTCGGTGTTTGATGTGTGTGACAAAGCAGCAAGCTTGAGGCTGTCTAAGGTTGTGTAAACCTTAATAACAGATTGGTATCAAAGCACAGTCGAGCCGGAGAAGAAGTTTTTTGGGGTTTCACTGTCAAGTAAGATTGAGGTTTAGCGACCAAGTAGTCACCTGATAACGCCGCGATTCTGGCCGGAGATAGTGTAACGGTGAGCGACGGTGAGGAGAAGAGAAAAAAGAGGATACGACAAATTCATTTTTCTTCAGTTGGGCCAACATGGGCCTCTCCTCTCATTAATAAAATATTTGGTTTTTGGGCTAAATTTAGTTAATGCCCAAAAAAGTAAAGGAAACGAAGAAGCTTTGAGACTGAAGCTTAACCGGACTGAATTAATTCGACGACGAACGAAACTTTACGGGAAGCATAAAAGCAGATATGCGATTGTCATAAAGTCTATGTCGTTTACGAACTGTCGTCGGAGAAAATGACCAAAAGTACAGTTGGTGTCAGTTCTTGTTTGTGTTGATACTAGAAGAAGAAGCTCAAATTAGCTTAAGAAATTTGAATGGAGCTTGCAAGGCTCTGAGATCTTCCGGTAGATCCAGAAATTCTGATTTTTGTAAGGAAACTGGAGGTTGCAGTAAGAACGACGACAGCCACAAGTTTGTGTCTTCGTTTACTCTTGTTTGGAAAAGAAGGGAGACAGTAAAATCATCGGTTAAGTTTGATTCAGATCCTGGAAAGTTACAAGTTCTTTGATTAGGATCATCGGTTCAGAATCATTTTCTCAAGACTCAAGTTCATGGAGACATTAAGTCTGATTCTCTGTTCTGAAGTTTATTTTTTGACTCAAAATCTGCATATTTATTGGAATTGAAAGCTGGTTAGAACACAACGGTTGGGTATTGATTTTGCAAAGGTTTTGCCAAGGTAAACTTATGGGTTTCAGGTTGATTTCTGGTAAAGTCTGCGACAGTTGGTGTTTGAATACTGTTAATCACAGCCTCGGAAACTCATAAAATTTCAAGGGACGCCATAGAAGCTTGAATTTTATGAGTACTAGGCTGTGGATTATTTGTAAAGGGCTTTCTGGATTCAGTTCAAAGAGAAGATGCATAATGAAGTTGAACAAAATATGAGATTATTTGTTTGGGTCAAAACAGGTGAAGACTTCAGTGATTGGTTGAGTTTTGGAGATGATTTGTTGCAGAGTTCTGTCTCAGTGGTAATGTCAGTTGGTGGATCGTTAGAGATCCTGAAGCTACATGGCTGCTATTTTCAAAGGGAATGCAGTGTGGCTTCGTAAGTCTACTGTTTGGTCTAGGCTAGATAGTGTGAGTTCTTGTTTCAAGAGTGAATGCTCTTGACAAAGGTAGCAGCAATCAAGATTCATGGTTTTCTGCAGATTCGTGTTGAGTATATCACAGTAATTCTGCTGGATCGAATCTAAGAGAACAAGGGGTTCTTATCTCGGGTGGAGCAATGGTTTCTCAGAGATTGTCTTGTATTAAATCAGTTCTTCAAACCTGGATTGTTTGTGATCTACAGAACCAAAACAAATGTTTGATAATATATTTGTGAATCTTTGAAATCTGTAGATGCGGGCACATGTGCACGTGCTCAAATTGCGGTAATGAGCTGGTCCGAACCGGAGGGAAATGCCCGTTGTGTAGAGCGCCTATCATTGAGGTAATCCGAGCCTACTCCATCGCTTAAAAGAAGAAAAAGAAATAAGAGAATGGGTGTTGTATTGATGTCGTCTCAGCAAGAACAGGTTCGGAATCTTTGATATTGTTTTAAGAAATCTTCATTACTGATTGTTTAACTTTAATCTTGTCGTCTCTAAATTCTTGAAGCATTTTTTTCTGCAGGTTGTTTCAGCGATGTAAACTCGTTGAAAGGTGAAACAACCCATCCCGGTTCACGGGCGTACGAAAGGCATTAAACCAAAAGCACATACAAATTTATTCTGTCATCAAATAGGTTCCTTTTTATTTATTTATTGAGTGAGTGTCTGTCATGTACCTGTGTATAATAGAGAAAGAGCAAAAGTAGTTGAGAGAAATCTCACAACGACTATGGGCTGAAATTATCATATTTTGTGCATACAGATTCAGCATTTCAATTGATGAAAAGACCATTTCATGAAATAGTTAATATTGCACGTCATGGACCTTATTCACTTTGTGAACAAAAAGATAAAAAAACAACGGACCTTATTCACTCTAGTTCCTTGGTGGTTAATTCAAGTGTATTGTAATATGCATTTGCATTTGCTGCCCGTTCTAATAGCTGTTTCCGTTTGAAAAGATCCTGGATTTGCTCTTTCAACTCAGCGAGGCTTTCTGTAATTGTCTGTTTCTCCAGCATAGCCAATTTCGCAGTGGTCTTGTTACCAGCTTCCATTTCATGTGTAAATCTCTGAGCAGCACGTTGAATTTGCTGTTCCATTTGGTTCGATTTCACCATAAGTGATTCGTTGGTTCGGTCTAACTTTTTGATGGTCTTTCTGTCCTTTGTGAAAAAGTTTTTCACCATCTTTGCCTTAGACTTGAACCAACCCATGGCCTGAGACATTCAACAAAATTTTATGTAACAAACGATTTTATATATTGTGCAGTACTACAAAATAAGCAGAGGTTCTACCTCAGAAGTAATCTAACCACTTTATTGTCGTATGTGTAAAAGTATACTTAACCAAAGAAAAAACTAAGGATTTCATCGTCATCATAATCAATCCAAATTGATCAAAGTTGTCATGGATAAAAAACGGAACCGCGCGTAGAATAAATGATCAGCTAGATTAACACAAATAAGTAAAGATTAAAAGGAACAAACAAAGATAAATACTAACTTGCTTTGTCTTCTTCGTAGTAAAATCTTCATTCCGCATAGCTTCAATCATTTGTTTTTTACTACTTTCACACAAAAGCAGCTGTAGAAGAAAAATAGAAATAGTGATAAAGAAATCCAATTTATCGCTCAAAAAGTAGGAAAGTTATCAAATGTTTTAGCAAACACACAATAGCAAAAAGAAAAAACTCACATGTTCATGTAAAAGAAGCTGATAATTCCTATTATTTTGAGCTGTTTGCTCGTGATACCTCTTATCTATCAAGCAAAGTTTAGCAGCTGCATGACAAGGCACAACAAACATGTTTTAAATTGATCTTTGTGGTCATTAGAAAAACAAAACAAAACAAAAAAAAGGGTTTCCATACTTGTTTTGTAATCTTCCCGGTAATATGTTTTTGCTTTCTCATACAGTACAGCAGCTTTTCCAAGACAAACTTTTTCTCTTTGTTCCATAGACTCAAGCGACTTGAGGTGATCACACATGAAAATAGATTCAATGTCACAGAAATTAATGAATAGTAACGTAATAACACCAATTGTCAATATATATGATTAAGGGTAATAAGTACCTTGTTTAGCTCGTCTATTGCTTTTTGGAGAGCATAAAACTTATTGCTGGGTCTCCCGGCGAGACAGTTAACCAACATGATACGGGCGATGAAATCTGATCTCCTTTACCAAAATCCAAACAATCTCGAAACTTTAAACCAAAAATAAAAAAATTAGGGTTCAACGCAAATACTAGTTCGATTCCTAATCTAAAACATTATTACTAGTTTCTACAACAACGGGAATAAATTAATTAGCGTACGATGCTGTAAATTAATTAGCGTACGATGCTGTAATTCGAGATCGCGAACCTGACGGATGCAAAAGCACTATAGAAACCAAAGCTTTGATTAACTAACGCATGCAGGGTTTCTGTTTCTGACTATATATATTCTCGTCACACAGATTTTCTGATATTTGTATGTTGGTTCACCGACTCATAACTCAATGGATCTTGTTCATTTGCCTTCAACAAAATCGGCCCGGCCCGATACCAAAAGATCGCAACACTCAACCTTTCCCCAAATCTCTCCGTCTTCACGCCCCTCCACTGTAATCTCCACACACCATATTTTTCTTTTCCGAACAATGGCACCGTCATCGTCCCACACCTTTGTCGAAAACAATATCAACGTTTTACCGCAACAAACTATGTGTGACCCATAACCACCTAAGGGAAGTTTTTCAAGACCCTTCACCACCCCCCAGGTTCTTTGCTTGAGATCATATGTTCTTAAAATATATTTATTACGGGGGCCATCGTAGACGTACAATATGTTGCCCATAACACATTCATTTTCCCACAAACGATAATGCATGATCTCATCCGTCAAACATTTACCTAAACTGATGGTACTGTCCTTACCTGCAGACCCAAGCACGATTAATTAGAGGGATGTTGTTTTAGTGACAGAGATATCAGACATTAAAGTGATACACTAATTACGAATAAATCAAGTACGATTACTTTTTGTTTATTTTTGGGCCAACTGATCATGTTATCAAGAAAAGAAAGACTTGCCTGCCGCCCATGAGAAACCTGTGAGCCACCTACGATCCACCTCCGTACCATGCTCCCACGTTTCCGTTCGTAAGTCAAACACCATGAGTCCAGTCCAACCCCACACTGGCCGGCCAACGGCCTTTCCGACAACGTATATCTTCTCGTCAATGACCTTACATACTTCCTTACGAACCACAACCGGCATGTCGGCAACAAAACGGGCCGTGTGAGTTCGACAGTCGATATATGCATAACGCAATTGATGATAGTGATGGCCGCCCACCATGGTAACCGTATTCTCCACCCATCACAAAGATGTTGGAACCCACAACAGCATAGCTTGCCAATATGGGGGTAGCCGGGAGTGACAAGATAGGGACCAACCGGTTTTCAACCGTGCCGGGCATATTTCTTTTGGTTCTCCGGTTAAGACTATACCACTCACGAATACCGATTTCAGTATCTTCGATGAGAACATACACACATTCTTCGGTGCAGCCGAGGAGGGACCGCTTCTTGTATAGCCGACGCGACGCAACGAGAGATCGGAATTGCTTAGAGACGAGGGAGAGATTCGGATGGTAGCTTCTCGGGACACGTGGCGCTATACACTCCATGATCACGTCGTCTGGAAGTGGCATCATCCTAGACGGTGGTGTCTTCTCCTTCTCAGCTTCGGAAAGCATCTCCATATGTATAGATAGGCCCAATCGACAATATGAAGTTTTTTCTTTTCACCTTTGCAAATGTATATACATAGGGAAAAATCGATATGTAGGTGCAAGGATGATGCTTGAATAATCATAAACTAACAAGTTAAATTAAATCTAATGAGATCTTACAGTTAACAATTATTTTAAGTTTAATAAAGTTTCTTAGTTAATTTTATTCAATTTATTAACTTAAAATTAACCTTTGATATGATATCTTAATTTATATATTTTACCAAAGTTTCATGTTTTCCTTTACTTAGATCAAATATTTTATTCTTATTTGCTATAAAATTATTACACATGTAAAATTATAAATGTCTAGTTGTGACTTCCAAATCAATCACATATATTTATTTTCTTAAAAAAATGGAAAATAATTTTGTTTTCAAGTTTGCCTAAAAAATTTATAATAATAAAAGAAAATTTCAAGAATTTTATTGCGGCCCACAGTATTTCATCATATTCAGAAAAAATAAAAGTAACATTATAGATATTCAAAATTTCATAGATAGATTTGTATGTTAATTTTTGACATCAAAAGTAGATTTGTATATATATTTTAATAATTTGAAAGGCCATCTTAATAAGTATGATGGTGGGGATGCATATGTTTTTTGATAGAAAAAGTTGGAACTATATTTTTTCACTCCAAAAAATTATTTACATTGTGAATTTGTGACACATTCTATAAATCTGCCAAATGTTGACAGACAATTATAAGTTTGCTGCAGAATTTGTAAAAAGTAAAAAAAAAAAAACGTAGATTTGTATGCAAGTCGGTTACTTTTCGAGTTCCAACTACTCAAGCTAATGGCAGAGACAGTGCTCCTTGTGCTTGTGGAGCAAGATTTGCAGAGTCCACTTCATCAGGTGTAGGAGGCTTGGGCATATGTTCGCGTTCAACCTCCTCAAGCCAACGCAAAGTTTCAGGACAAACAAAGCCGGTCACATTTTGAATATCAAAGCCAAAGCTGCAAGGGACTGTGCGGTATTCCTCAGCCAAGAGGACGAGGTGCTTATTGTTTGTCAGAGTAGAACAAGCATTGTCATCTTCCAGATCCTTCTCGGTGGCCTGAGCCAAGTACTGACGGAGCTTGTCGAGATATTCCAAACTAGGAATGCATCTCATTGCAACAGTATACATACACCCAAGAGCAGCCACTTTAAGGCTCCTGGACTTGTCCCGTGAATCACAATCATCCTTGTTGCTCAGTAGCTTCACATAACCGTCGCCTATAATGTCAACCAATGTACTTGCATCATCCACTTGCTGTAGAGCGTGTAACACGTGCTCAAGAAGAAAGCGATGCTTGGGAACTTCTTTGAGGGGAGTAAACTCGACCAAAACCTGGTCGAGTTTACGAGAAAAGAATCTCTCTGCGCACCTCACCTTCTGCACGTAGGTCTTACGCTTAACCTTAAGAGCGGTAGCTTTGAAATAGCGGGCAGGTCTGTGAATGTCCTCAACAGACACGATGGCATCAACAAATTCTTTTTCAGTCATCTTCCTAAAACTATTCTTCTCCTCCACCATTTCTGCTTTATCCATCAGCGCACAAGTACTAGTCAACAAAAAAATAAATAGGAATTACTATTCTGTTTCTTTTGTTCAGTACAAGGTAAGCTAAGGGGGTTGAAAAAAGAGCAATCAATCAAACTCATGTCATAGCAAAACAATCAACTCATGTCTACATAAACCGAAATTTCAATCCTATGCAATTTCAGTGACACAATAAGAAGCTAGAAGCTCAAATAGAGACATTTGTTTTACCAAATCTCTGCTAACATACAAAGGTTTGTCAATCAAGGCCACAAACTTAGGGTTTTATGATTGTAAAACCGACAAAAATTAACCTAGTTCGAATTTCTACAACAGATCAACGTTTTCCCATCAGTATCTGAAATCGATACAAAACCTCCCAAAAGAAACTTGCGAAAGAGAAACTTTTAATTACCAACCACAGATGCAAGGAGCTTGCTTGAGAATTAAACGAGGAGGAGGGAAGGGGCACAGCTTTTTATATCATAAATTAGGGTTCACGAACCACAAACTATATCATAAAATTAAAATTAACCTTTCATATGGAAACTTAATTTATAAATAGGCAAACTTTTATAATTAAATGTAAATGGGATGTTTTTGTTTATATAATATTTTACTTATATTAAAAAAAAAAAAAACAAACTTTCTTCTTATTTTACTCTAGATTTATTACTGATCATGTAAAATTATAAAGGTGTTGTAAAATATTCTTAGAATAATTGGAAACTAATTTTAAATTGGTTATGAACTTGACCATTTTCAGAAAATAATAATTAAAGTTACATTGTAGATTATCAGTTTATTGATTAGTAGATTTGCATGTATGGATGTAATAATTGAAGTTGATAGAAAGACATGCATGTGTCTAAATACTAGTAATTTTGAAAGTTGGAAACAAATCTAATTTTTTTAATTAGTTAATAAAAAATAGTTTTTTTTGCCCTCTGCTATCTAAAATGACCATTGGGCCATTGGCCAATGTAACTTGTCTCCCTCTCAGGTATAAATGATAAATGACCGATTTCTCTTCTTTCATCTCTTTTTGGTTTCTTCTTCGTTAAATTTCTCAAAGTTTATCGATTTCTTTTTCACCTTGCTAGTTTTCGTTTCGCCATTGAATAAGGTACTTGAAGAGTTATGGTGTCGATAATTTGATCATCGTTTTCCGGTCAATTGAGTCTCCCATTGTTTCCTCGGAATAATCCATTTTGGGTTTTCTCTTTCCCCGGAAAGTGGAACTTTGGGGATTTTTTAGCTGATGATTGATTATTAATGTGAATTAGAGGACAAATGGGTGTTTGAAAGTTTTAATTTTTTGGGATGACTCTCGATTTTGTGTTGTCGTCGATTTTACCGGGAAACTTGTTGCAGTTGTGATGCCGTGGTTTAGATTCTCTAGTTTGGTGTTGTTTTGTGTGTTTGTTAATTGGATTTGAATAGCAAAAATAAAAAGGGAAAGGAACCGAGGTTTCGTTGAGGTGTGAGGAGGATGACTGATATTGATCCTTTGCAACAAAAATCGGAGTCTATGGATGATTCTAGTTCCGAGTTTGATCGAGGTTTTGAGGATTTCATGGGAGATTGCATCTCATTTGATTCGTGTAGCTCAGTTCACAATTTAGACAATGAGGATGAACATCTTTTGAGGAGGAGAAGGAGGTCTGACCTTCAAGGGGATGATGATATAGCTGAATCTTCTGCTGCCAGGAGGCGGCAATCGCGCATTTTGAGCCGTTGGGCTGCAAGGCAAGCTCACGAGATGGTTACCACTATTGAGAGGACCAACCGCGAGTCTGAACTGATTGCCATTGCTGGTTTGCACGCTGTCTCTACGCTCGACTCATCTTTCCTTAGGGAGTCACACTCTTCCTCTTCCAGGCGTCAGCCCGCTGCTGCTACTGAGAGGCCTGGAACTCGAGCATCTCGGATTTTGCAGATGTGGAGAGAGTTAGAAGACGAACAGGTTCTGAACAGGGCACGTGAGAGGATGAGATTGAGGGAAAGAAATGCTGATTTGTCCAGCTCTAATGCGTCTGAGAGTCAGGTGAGTGACAACAATGAGAGTCTGAGGGGATCGAGTGAGAGTGAGAATGATTATGGGTCTTCCAGTAGGGAACAGTCTCCAGATCTTGGCGATGTCGAGAGTGAGAGGGTGAGACAAATTGTGCGTGGAGGGACTGATACCAATGATCATTCTTCTAACGTAAGGCAGAGAAACGATAACCATAGAGGAGAATGGCTTGGTGATACTGAAAGAGAAAGAGTCAGGATTATCAGGGACTGGATGCAAATGACAAGTCAGCAGAGAGGAGCTCGTCCAAGTCGAAGAGAAGATCAACGATCTCTTAGTTCACAAGATGACAGGATTCATGAGAATGCACAAGTTCAGACGCTTCGTGAAGGGTTAGCTGTTGAGAATGAGGAAGGGCGACAGGAGCCTACTCGTAGAGACTTGCGGAGACTACGAGGAAGGCAAGCGCTAGTTGATTTGCTAATGAGGATTGAACGAGAGCGACAACGGGAGCTCCAGGGTTTGTTGGAGCATCGTGCAGTCTCTGATTTTGCTCATCGCAACCGGATTCAGGTTTGTCCTTCGGATCATTCTCTTCTTTGTTCAAACGTTGATTGCATACTGACAAACAGGTTCTGTAGTTATTGTGATTATACTTTCCACATCGAATTGGAAGAGAACAAACTAATGCCTTGTAAGACCGAAACAGATGCTTTAGACTCAACTCCTGTTATATGGACTGCATATAGTATTAATATGAATTGTAAAATTCAGACTGGGCTAGAGTTTTCCAGCATGATATGCTTGTTATGTTTACGAAAATACTTGTTGCCCTCTAATAATGAAAAGTGTGAAAAGGAAATATAAACTATTGTACACTAAGAGTGGATTACTAACACCATATATTAGCGTAGTGATAGAATCTTATGTCCTTAATTTGATTTCTAACGTTGGTTAACTTTTACACAGTCGCTTCTTAGAGGAAGATTCTTGCGGAACGAGACACTTGCAGAGGAAGAGAGAGCACCATCAATGGCAGCAAGTGAACTTCACCAACTACGCGAAAGACATACAGTTTCTGGTTTGCGGTAAAATTTCTTGTTCATTCCTGTTGAACGGTTATACATTTACCCATACTTGTCACATGGTAGGAACTTTGAAATGTGAATTGTATATATATCCTTGCATCTCATTAACTCATTTTGCCTTCCCCCACTCTTTGAAGATATGCATATAATGTTTGCCTTTGATTTTTCATTTTATCGACTAAAATTTTTGATATTCAGCTTAGTGACAGCTAATTTCTCAGTGTTTGCCTCTGCTTTTTCATTTGATCATATATTGGTTCCATCGCAGAGAAGGAGCCCGTGGCAGGCTAGAACGCAACATTAATAGCGATACTGGCAATACTTCCAGGAATAACCGAACAATAGCTAACACTGCTGAGAATTCTCAGCTGCAAAGTGAGAGTTTAAGTTCTTCTACGCAGGGAACTGATCGCGCCCTCTTACCTAACGATTTGGGCAGGTTGGGACGAAACCGAGAAAATGCAGAGAGAAATTGGGAAGAAAATAGCAATCAAGAAAGGGTTTGGCCTGAAGTTTTCACAACAGACGGGAGGAGAAATGCGCAGCAAACAATGTTAAGCCAGTTCAGTGAAAGGGGTAATGGTGATACAGGTATATACGGGCAAGAATATTCAGTAGATGACCTGGAACATGACGGAACTGGAAATTTAGATGCATCTAGTACAGTAGAAGGTCACAATGTTTGGCATGCAGATAACTCTAGACAATCTGATGGGAATTGGCATGAGACACGGTTTGGAGCCCCAAGGAATCGTCGTGTACTACCGATGAGAAGACTAAACAGGTTCCATCCACCTGTTGACGATAATCTTTTCAGCATTGAACTCCGAGAGCTCCTAAGCAGGTACCAAGTAGTTTAAAAATAATTTGTTCTCCCTCCGACATATATTATGTGTGTTTAAAAAAAAAACTTTCCTTTCACTCTTGTAGGAGAAGTGTTTCGAACCTTCTACGCAGTGAATTCCGTGAAAATCTGGATCAACTGATACAATCATATGTTGAGAGGAGAGGACTTACTCACATGGACTGGGATTTAAGACCAGATTCTCCAGAACATCGTACAGAGCAGCAAGGGTTTCTCCAGAACGAGGATCAGCTTGATGGTATCAATCAATCACAAACGCTGCCAACTCCACCAAGGCCTCCACCACAGCCAATATGGCATCACACTAGCTACGCTCGTCACTCTATGCATCGATCTGCACTTGTAAGCCTAAAATTTTCTGGCCTTTTCTTTTCTTTCCCTTTTATCAGGCTTTGTTTCTGGTGCTTCTATCATTCAATACAAATGGTGTATTAGCTCCTTGGCACTGATTCAGAGACTTCTTAGTACTTTGAAGGTCTTAATGTGGTTGGTGCTGGTGAATAGGAATGGGAAATAATGAATGACTTGAGAGGAGACGTGGCGAGACTTCAGCAAGGAATGAGCCATATGCAGAGGACTTTAGAAACTTGTATGAATATGCAGTCTGAGCTGCAGCGCTTGGTTAGACAAGAGGTTTCTGAGGCTTTAAACCGATCTCCTGATGACCAAGGTTCTTTTTCACCTTCTATCCAAATATATTTCTAGTCTACATAGCGAACAATCTGTAAAACTAAATGGATGATGCCATCAGGTCTTGGGCCAGGAACATCAGAGGATGGGTCGAGATGGAGTCTTGTAAGGAAGGGGACTTGCTGCGTCTGCTGCGATACCGACATAAATGCCCTCTTGTACAGGTAAAATATTTGCGCAAACCTGGATTGTTTGTGATCTACAGAACCAAAACAAATGTTTGATAATATATTTGTGAATCTTTGAAATCTGTAGATGCGGGCACATGTGCACGTGCTCAAATTGCGGTAATGAGCTGGTCCGAACCGGAGGGAAATGCCCGTTGTGTAGAGCGCCTATCATTGAGGTAATCCGGGCCTACTCCATCGCTTAGTCCTTCTGAATTTGGAGAACGATGAAGTTTAAAAGAAGAAAAAGAAAATAAGAGAATGGGAGTTGTATTGATGTCGTCTCAGCAAGAACAGTTCGGAATCTTTGATATTGTTTTAAGAAACCTTCATTACTGATTGTTTAACTTTAATCATGTCGTCTCTATATTCTTGAAGCATTGTCCCTGCAGGTTGTTGTCTTGAAAGGCATCAAACCAAAAGCACATACAAATTTATTCTGTCATCAATAGGTTTTTATTTATTTATTGAGTGAGTGTCTGTCATGTATCTCTGTGTATAATTGAGAAAGAGCACAAGTAGTTGAAGAAATTTCACAACGAATGTGGGATGAAATTATCATATTTGTGCGTACAGATTCAGCATTTTAATTGATGAAAAGACCATTTCATGAAATAGTTAATATTGCACGTTATGGACCTTATTCGGTTCATGCATGTGCATACCCAAATGATCTTTAGGGTTTTATGAGTCTTCTTGTTTCATCTCGGTCTTAATGGCTAAAGCCAAGTGATCATAAGCTTGAGACCAAGCTCCTTCCACTTCTTCATTGTATTTCTCCCCCAACCCTTCTTTCAATGTCCTTAGCAAAGCTTCTTTCACCACCTGTGTTCACATTCACACTTACTATTAAATTGCGTTGAAATCGACAATCAAAATAAAATAAAAAAATTAAGCAAAATGTCTACATATTTCTATTTTTTTATAAAAAAAAGAGACCTCGAAGTGAGGGTCAATAACGCCGCTTTTGAGATGAATTGAGCCCAAGTACTGGAGGGTTGTGTCAGCCACTACCACCTTTCCTTTCTCCCTCAGCTGTATAGCTGTTTCACATGTCTACACCCAAAAAATAAAATAAAATCAGAAAATTCATAGATGTTATGCAATGCCATAAAAGCCAATTATAATTAAGTTGAACCAAACCAAGTCATAAAACCAAATTAAAAAGTAAACAGAATTTGGCTTATATGGTTCAATTCTATTATAGCAATTAACAAAAAATAAAAGTCCATAAAGCGACCCGAACCACTTTGGTTCTTCAGTAACAATTCTTAATTGACAAAGAAATGTGTGTTTGATTCTTTACTAATATGAGATTTTTATCCTCAAAGAAGAAGACAAAGCCAACTAGCCAAGTTCAAACAAGATCGCAAATCGTGTGCACATGGCTGCGTCAATAAAAGACAAGAAAAGTTAATTCATGTACTATTTTCTATAATATATAAAAAGAAAAAAAAATATACATATTATTTGATGAGTAAAAAAGATTCTCAGCTGTTATAAGTTATAACTAATAATAGAAAGAACAAAAAAAACTAATAATGAACCATTCTAATTTCAATCTAAGAAGTGTAAGACGATGATACGAATATATGTAAGTGATTCACATATACATGTAGATGTATAAAATCGAAAAGTAAGTAAGTAATTACCATCTTGAAGACTTTAACAGCATGAGCTTTGAGTTTAGGATTGTTGTGAGGGAGTTCATCTGAGTCTCTTAGGAAAGAGAACATGCCCTTTGCTGCTGGTGCTATCTCCAGTATCCTATATCATTAATTATACTGTTCATTAGCTCACATATATAATTAAACACCATGTAGAAAGCTTATATATGCTTATGTATTGACAATAAACAAGTATATATTGTTACTGTGAGAAGAAGTGAAGGCTGTATTTGGGGATGTCTTGTTTCAGTATCTCCCAAGACTCCTTCACCAAAGCTTCTTGCTTCTCTGTAAACCCAATCTCTCCCATCCCTTTCTCTCTCTCTCTCTCTCTCTGTATATCTCTCAGTTTGAAGACACGAATATTTGTGTGTTTATATATTTATGTATATCTATATATATGGTATTCAGTGGTCCTTTGGTTGGGTCTGTGAGCTCTTTTTGTAGAAGATTCTCTCAGTCATTTTTTTTATTAAATATGTTTAACATCTACTCCGTAAACATCTATTAACTAGAGGCATTATCTCTTAAAGGTGGACACGCGTAGCCAAGATATGTGGATAAATATGTTCCTCCAACCAGTCTAAAGAGACGTACTGATCAATTCCAAAACTTCTTTTACTGATCATTTTTTAACTGGCTCGCCGGGAGACCCCAGCAATAATGTGAATTTATTACTTTATGTATGCATAAAAGTATTTTTTTTTTTTTGAACACCGCATAAAAGTATAATTAACCAAAGAAAAAACTAAGGATTTCATCGTCAAGCTCCAAGCACTTCATCATAATCAATCCAAATTGATCAAAGTTGTCATGGATAAAAAACGGAACCGCGCGTAGAACAAATGAGCTAGATTAATACATACTCCGTATAAGTTAAGATTAATACATCCAGAAGCTTGCAAACTGGGAGAGTACCGGCCTATTAGCTGCTGTAATCTCGTCTACAAGATCATTTCCAAGATCATTGCCAACCGATTGAAACCTCTTCTCCAGGATTGTATTAGTTCAAATCAGGCAGCTTTCTTGAAAGGGCGATGTCTAGGTGAAAATGTTTTGCTAGCCACAGAACTCATAAGGAACTATCAAAAGGCGAGTTGCCCTAAAAGCTGTTTGCAAAAACTGGACATAAGGAAGGCATTTGACACAGTATGTTGGGATTTTGTAATGAAGGTTCTTGAGGCACAAAGATTTCCTCCTTTGTTCTGCACTTGGATTAGAGAATGCATTACCTCTCCAAGATTCTCTGTGTCAGTAAATGGGGAACTCTCTGGTTTCTTTAAAGGCAAGAAAGGCATTCGTCAAGGTGATCCAATTTCTCCTTACTTGTTCATTATGGTAATGGAGGTCCTCTCAAAACTCTTAAAGCAAGCTGCAGATGTTGGCAAGATCCGACTCCACCCTCAATGTGCAAACCCCATGGTCACTCACTTGCTTTTCGCCGATGATCTATTGCTTTTCTCTGATGGGGCACGACACTCTTTATCAGGAATACATGAGGTTATGAGAAAATTCAGCAGTATGAGTGGTCTGGATGTTAATCCTGATAAGTCAGAGCTGTTTTTTGGTGGTTACTCAGAAATTCAAGTGGAAGTTCTTAGTGCTCTTCAAGGTATAAAGGTGGGTACGTTTCCCACTAGATATTTGGGTCTGCCTCTAAACCCAGCGAGAATTTCATTTGCTACTCTTCAGCCATTCCTAGAGAAGATCACAACTAAGCTGCATTCTTGGACAGTCAGATTCTTATCATTTGCGGGAAAGATCAGACTCATCTCTTCAGTGATTTATGGTATGGTAAACTTCTGGAGCTCAGTCTTTAATCTACCGAAGAGATTCTATGCAAAAGTGGATTCCCTTTGTGCTGCTTTCCTCTGGAAAAACAAGGTAACCTCCGCAGTTGGTGCAAGAGTAGCCTGGAGTGATGTTTGTAAACCTAAGGAGGAGGGTGGCCTTGGTATCCGTCTACTAGAGGACTTTGCAATAGTCTTCCAACTTAAGCTCATTTGGAATCTTTTCACCAACTCAGGTTCTTTATGGGTCGCTTGGTTGAGAGGAAACATTTTCCTTAGAAAAACCTACTGGACAATCCAGGACTCTCCACGGTTTTCATCTACTGTCAAGAACATGATTCGCCTAAAGCCTACTCTTGTGGAATTTCTGCAGTGTGAAGTAAACAATGGCCAGCAAGCATCTTTCTGGTATGATAATTGGACAGACTTAGGCCCTTTGATTACCTTCATTGGTGATAGAGGTCCAAGAGATCTCCGGGTTAGGCACGAGGCTAGAGTTGTTGATGCGGTAGTAAATGGACATTGGCACTTACCTAGTGCAAGATCTGATGCACAACAACAGCTCATGATACAACTTACAAATCTCGCCCCTCCTATATCATCAAATGGACATGATGTCTACCTCTGGCGACGAGCGTCAGGTTCCTATGCGAATTCATTCTCCTCCAAAGAAACCTGGGAGCAATTAAGACATCATTCTCCAAGAGTTTCTTGGCATAAAGTTATCTGGTTCGCAGAAGCGGTACCAAAATACTCTTTCATCACTTGGTTGGCTGTTAGAGGAAGACTTCCTACTAGGGACAGATTGCAATCTTGGGGACTCAATGTTCCATCAGCTTGTGTACTCTGCTCCAATGGAATAGAAACTCATGATCACCTATTCTTTGAATGTCCTTTCTCTGCAGCAATTTGGCACGCTTTTGCCTCCAGAATTTGGAGATCACCACCGTCGAGCATTCTGCCTATCTCTTCATGGATTTTGCAGGTCAGAACTCCAAATTCAGCCCAAGCTGCAACTCTGCTCAAGCTATTTCTCCAGGCGACCTGTTACTTGATCTGGCGGGAGAGGAATGCTCGGATATTCACCTCCTCAGACTCTTCTATCACCGGAATTCAAGCCGCTATGGATCGTTCTATCAGAGACCGCCTGCTCTCCGTTCCACCATCCTCTTCAAGCTCTGTTTCTCTTCTTGCTCTCTACTTTGGTTGTATCTCCTTTCCCCTCTAGCTTTTGTTTCAAGCATAAATAAGTTGTAAAACATGTACAGTAAAAAATCGAAAATGGTATAAAATTTAACCTTTTACCAAAAAAAAAAAAAGTTAAGATTAAAAGGAACAAACAAAGATAATTAACAACTTGCTTTGTCTTCTTCGTAGTAAAATCTTCATCCCGCATAGCTTTAATCATTTGTTTTTTTCTACTTTCACACAAAATCAGCTGTATAAGAAAAATAGAAATAGTGATACAGAAATTCAATATCGCTCAAAAAGTAGGAAAGTTATCAAATGTTTTAGCAAACACACAGTAAGAAAAAGAAAAAAAAAACTCACATGTTCATGTAAAAGAAGCTGATAATTCCTATTATTTTGAGCTGTTTGCTCGTGATACCTCTTATTTATCAAGCAAAGTTTAGCAGCTGCATGACAAGACACAACAAACATGTTTTAAATTGATCTTTGTGGTCATTAAAAAAACAAAACAAAAAAGGTTTTCCATACTTGTTTTGTGATCTGCCCGGTAATGTGTTTTTGCTTTCTCATACAGTTCGGCAGCTTTTTCAAGACAAACTTTTTCTCTTTGTTTCATAGACTCAAGCGACTTGAGGTGATCACACATGAAAATAGATTCAATGTCACAGAAAATGAATAGTAACTTAATAACATCAAATTGTCAATATATATGATTAAGGGTAATACCTTGTTTAGCTCGTCTATTGCTTTTTGGAGAGCATAAAACTTATTGCTGGGTCTCCCGGCGAGCCAGTTAACCAACATGATACGGGCGATGAACTCTGATCTCCTTTACCAAAATCCAAACAATCAAATTTCGTTTCGAAACTTCAAACCAACATCGACAAAAAAAATTAGGGTTCAACGCAAATACTAGTTCGATTCCTAATCTAAAACATTACTAGTTTCTACAACAACGGGAATAAATTAATTAGCGTAATATGCTGTAATTCGAGATCGCAAACCTGACGGATGCAAAAGCACTATAGAAACCGAAGCTTTGATTAACTAACGCAGGGTAATTAATTTCTGACTATTCTGGTCACACAGATTTTTTTGATATTGTATGTTCGTTAACAGACTCATAACTCAATGGATCTTGTTCATTTGCCTTCAACTAAATCGGCCCGGCCCATTACCAAAAATAAATAAATAAAGGTCCTTTAAGTTATGGACTCATGGTTGAAGACTTAAGCTTTAAATCACTCTTTTTCTTATTGCTTTGGGTCAAATGAGTTTGAGGTTAAAAAAATTGTAATCCTAAGTTGGTTAATGAGAATNTAACCAAAAAAAAAAAAAAAAAAAAATCACTCTTTTTCTACTAAACTTGAAACTACTTAGTTCAATTTCTTGACTGTGGTATTTAGCATTCTTAAGTCTAATTTGTTACCAGCTTTAAGTATTGTTTGCTACCAGCTTCGGTTTCATCTTTAAATCTCCGAGCAGCACGTTGAATTTACTGTTCCATTTTGGCTTGATTTCAACATAAGTAGTTCGCTGGTTCGGTCTACCTTTTTGATGGCCTCCTCAAGACGCATCTTTCTGTCCTTTATGACAAAGTTTTTCACCATCTTTGCTTTAGACTTAAACCAACCCATGGCCTGAGACATTCAACAAAATTTTATGTAACAAACGATTTTATATATTGTGCAGTACAACATAAGAACAAGTTACAACATATATAGTTGTGGCTTTTGAATCTTGACTATGACAGAGTTATTTAACCATTCCACCAAACCGGTCAAGAAGAAATAAACAAATAATTAGTGGTAAACAGCGAGTTTTTACACTTTTTAGTTTTTACTTTTTACTACATTGCAATATTCCAAATTATATATAATCAAATAAACAAAGCAGTTTTAATTTCGATACTGTTTTCAGGTAATTTAAATATTTTTTAGGTACTTTTGATACAATTTAGTTATAATTTTTTGGGTATTTTAGATATTTTTGAGAAAATTTGGGTTCAAACTATTTAAAAATACCTACCTAAACCAGAACTGGCAAACTATCAAGGTATTTATCAATTCTCGACACAAAATTAAAAATTGACAAAAATTTGAAAATTGACCTAAAATTGAAAAAGGCATGAACTGAACTCAAACCAAATATTAAAATACCCAAATAAAACTTAAATTTCTATAAAAAAAATCTCGACCCAAATGTACCCAATCTGAGTAGCTATGTGTCCATACCTATTTTGCGATGTAAAAAAATATAAACAATAAAGTAAGGATTTGGGTTTGAGCGTCGACTGGATCAACAAAAAAATAGAGGCCCAGTTTTAAACTCACGAAGTGTGCAAACCCCGTCGATGACATATAGGAAGTCTCAGTCCGTCTGGCTAATATTTGTTTGCGATTTTTCTCTTGTGAATTTAAATTTAAGTATTTTTAAATTAAATAAAAAATTAGAAATATCATTAAAGCTTTAAATTAGTAATTGAAAATGAAAACTTCTAGATCAAAAGTTAGGTTGGATGACTATCTAAATTACCTTTGATAAATTGTTTAACACTTTAACTAATAAAATATAATAATATATTGCACTGAATTAAATAATGTTTTTAATCATTTTGAATAAAACGTAAGAAAAAGTAAAAAAAACTATTTTTTAAAAATGATGAAAATTATTTTGTATTAAGAAAAGAAAACATAAAATATATTGTATTGAATTATTTTTAAAAATTAAGATTTTCTTTTAAGTTTAAGTTATATTTTTTTAATTAAAAAAGGTATTAAAACAGGTGAATTAGACAACAACATGTGGCATTAAGAACTCCCTAAAAATGATTCTTAAATATCTTATTTAAAAATCAATTCTTAGTAACTAATGTATTTTTCATTTAGTTTTAATGTTAAAATTTTTTAAAAAAATCCGTAAGCACCACCATTGATCATAGTCTTACAATCATGAAAGAAGTAAAAAGAGTAGCTTATGTTCTAAGACAAATACTTGTTGGATTCGTTGCGTAGACATGGCTTCTCCTTCGTCTCAGGACCATCATATCATTACTATATACTATTTAATATCCATTCAATTTTACTGGTCTAATGAATAACGCCCATTAATTCCATTCCAGCGACATTTAATTACTCCCTATTTAAATTCCATTTAATTTTGTTGGTCTGGTGAGTAACCCTCTTCTTTCCGTCCGCCAATAAAAGATTTCTAATTAGGTTGTTGCTTCTGAAAAAACAAAAAGGTTGTTGAAACTTGAAAGAGAGAGCCAAGAGACGCATACACATGCAGGAGTATTAAAATGTAAGTATGTAACATGCAATTTAGTTAGCTAGCTAGTCTACCACAGTACCATGCATTTACTAAATACTACAAACATTAATTTAGTGTATCGTTTTGTACTCAATAGAACTGAAAAAAAAACACAAGCAAAGAGAATCATTTGAAAATTTGGACCATTATTAGTTTTTTTTTTTAAAAAACATTTTTATTTTTATATAAAAAATACTATAACATAAGTGGAAAAAATAATCAAAATTAATTCAGTTTCTCTTTTAAAATAAAGATATTTTCTAGAACAATTCAAGCTGATATTATATCGTTTGAAAACAAAAAATCAAGTAATAATAATAGTTCACTAGTTATCGTGCTTGTAATTAATTTTTACATAACAACTGCAAATTTTGAAATCATTCTGAATGCCTTTAAACATGTCAAGTTGTCAACACATGCATTTTGCGGTCGTTAAACAAAAATTATCTAAGATTCATTTCAATTATCTTATAACACTTCTTAATTATATATTATACAGCGTGACGATTTTGGAATCATAAAGAAATCAACGATGAGTATCAACTTCGAACTTAGAAATCTTTAGAATATTTTCTTTATATAATACTAAGAAAATGAATTGCTTAGCATCTTCAGATCCCAAAGTTGCGTCCGCCGCTCTACCGGCCGGTCAAAAAAAGGTCAGAAACAAGCATGAATTTCAGATCAATAAATTGATTAAAATATAACTGAGGTTTATACATGTGCATGCTTTTTCTACTGTACAATTAAAACATTAAATTAATATATATATATATTTTCCATGAAGGCGTCATTTTCTCTGCGTTGTTGCTTTCACAATTTTTTTTTTTTTGGTAAAATTTGTTGCTTTCACAATTACACGTAGGATACGCAACTGATACATCTTCTACCAAATTAACAACTATAAACTTTTAAACGCCATTAGCATTTTTGATAACCCAATTAATTGCTATTGTTGATGTTATTATAGATTTAAATTTGACATCTTGCAGTAAAAAATCGCATATATTATTTCAACAGAGTATAATTTTCCTGATACCGTGTATAGTTTTGAGAAGCTGTCTTATATATAGGTAGAGACATGTATAGAGTTATCTTATGCAGATCAGTGATCTAAAAGTAGAACAATATATATTGTGTAAAGTAACCAAAGTCATTTCTGTCTAGCCTAACCGAGTGCAACCACATAATATAACTTAATTAGAGTATATAGTTGAAATACAGTAAAAATACTTTTACAAAGATCGTCTTGTGTTAAAAGAAAAAGGACTCTACGACATCAACTTGTATGAAACTAGCTATATCGAGTTACTTTTGATTTGATTGCCCTCATATTCTTACATAAATGCAATGATTTCATATTTAAAAGAACATGTACCAGCCACTGCTCATGAAGCAATATTGTCACTAACGTCACTGTAATTTAATATGTGGATAAAATTACTTTTTATCAGGAGATAAACAAAAATGTATTCAAAAATTTCACACAGACATGCGTCATAACACAATCAATTTTTTGTACCATAATATATTTTGATTCTTCATAGTGGCTGCTGATATTTTACGTCGGCCAATATAACATATATCGTCGGTCATAAACTTCTTGGTTAATTTAGAAGTCGGCAATATATACTGTGAAACAATATTTTCATGAATTTGGATAATAAAACGATCTTGTCTCTTATAAATGACATAAATATCCCATTATTATATAGAAAATTTGCCAATTGGAAATAAATTTCATTTATTACGGAATTTACAACATCGACCCCTCCATGCGAAATTAATATGCGGTTGCAGGAAATTATCCATCCAGTTTCATAATTAAATTCAAAATATTAAAACCGAACACAACCATATAAATTTCCAGTAAAACTGTAAAAAATGTGAATATTGAATTAAGCCTCATCTTCGATCACAGTAAGGATAACTTCTCCGCCGTTTCGCCGTCGTCTCATTATAAACGGAGGAGAAGAAACGATCAATCTCTTCCCGATTCATGATAATCTCACAAGTGGACACTAAAAGCTTCCTCTTGCATGATCTGATCATCATAGCCGCCGTAGCCGACGGTGCTGACGGTGGTGGCCGGGGTTTACGCGGCGGAGGAGGTGGAGAGTCTACGACGGCTGGAATCTTGTGTTCTTGGGATGTGGGTGTGCTGCAGCTGAGGCCATCATCCTCATCACCTTCGTCGTTCTTGGTTTTTGAGGTTTTGGATCGGATCTTGATGGATGCTGGGAAATTGAATTTGGACAAATCTTGTAATAATTCAAGATCCATATCTATAATTCTGTTGTGNAATTTTTTTTTGTTTTTTTTTTTTTTGGAAATTTTTTTTTTTTTTTTTTTTTGTGGATGTAGAGAAAACTTCTTGGAGAAGTGAGAGGTTGAGAAGTGTTTCTTATATGTGTTTGTGTCTTTACATATATGTATATATACATACATAAAGTTAGGATGTCGCATTTAGGAATAAGAGTTACCTCTTGGCATGAAAAAGGAAAATAATATAAATAATAGAATGGGGATCGGATAAGTAAGGTAAAATACATATGGGAAGGAGAATGGACGTAATTTCCGAATTTAGAAAAATTATAGTATTACTAGGGATGGTAAGTTACTTGTACAGTTGTATTTGTATGTATGTACAACTAGCTAGATCACATGTGTTTCACAATATAATTTTGCAAGCGTTGCCTATTTTTGTTAATAATTACTTAAACCTCTAAAATCTTTGGGATGATCTTAGCATGAAATTTGTTGTAATTAATGTAAGATTTGTTGCATAGTTAACAAAACAAAAAAAAGTTTACAAAATTCTGGATGAAGTTATCGTAAAAAGTTTACAAAAGACAAATGAAATTCTTAAGTCTGGAAGCATAGAGAGAGGGAATTAAAGAGGGCCACAATTCATGAAACAAACGCAAATGGTGATCTCGTACCATCGGTCTCCTATATCTAAAGACGTGTGGGTTATGGTATCAACAATAACATTAAAGTATGTCTATATAGGAACTTTTACTTGAAAAGAAGAACTCGGAACCATATATGTGATAGTAATACTATCTATAGGTAATAAACTAAAGTACACATGGTATATAAATACGAATTTTAGATGGACGTCTTATCTTAGATCTCAAACATAAAGTTTGGTTAAATATGTGTCTTGTACCTATTACAACCTAAAGACATGGCATGTGATTAGATTTAAAACAAGTCCATGCATCATTATATTTTCTGTAAACAATTGATTGCATCAGTTTCTGTATCCTCTTCTTTAATATTAATGTCGAAAGTGAGAAGCTGTATAATTTTTATGTGACATTATGATTTCAAGACATACGATGGACCACAACGTTTTACACGCCTAGTTTAATAATGTAAAAAAGAAAAATATATAAGCCTTGCCTTGCCATGCCATAGAACAATAATTAGGCGGTAACATGAGTTTGCTACTAGTTGCGTACTATTTAGTTCGTAGATATGAGTATAATTCACATATTAAAGTCTTATAAGTGGTTGCGTTATTCACATAATTTCTAGTATTATTTGTAAAATCGGACCTGTTTCGCAAAATCTAATAAAAATCACAACCGAATAATAGATTTGGTACGATTTTGATTTTAGTTTATATATATTTGCTACGTTGTTTAATTTCTTTTTTTGTTTCCATTTTGTTGTGTCGTATTTGAAGTCAGATTTTATCACTCTTAACATGTACACACTAGCTAAGCTAGCTGCATTTATATATTTACTTTACATATGCTGACTAATTTTATGGCAAAATATGACATATTTTGGACATGCCACGTATCGAGTTTAGTAAACCATGTGGTGGTGATATATATAGAGTAGATCTGAGTAAGTGAGTCAGTAGTAATATCCAAATAAAAAAAGTACAGAAGTGGAAAGATCTATATGATCCCTCGCAGGATCTCAATCTCTCGCTTTTTTATTTTACTTATTTTGTCAACCTTTCCCCTCTTATTAAGTTATTATGTTCTTCTCTTTTTTTTTTCTTTTTTTCTTTTTTGGGTCTATTGACATTGACACTGACACGTTTTCTTGCTTTGGTTTATAGGGTGAGCTATATGCGGAATTAGGATAAGCGATGTTATTTGTAAGGCCACGAAACCATACAATCACAATCAAACAATCTGTAGCATTTAGAATTTAATCGATCAATTATAATCGATGTCGAAGTTTCGGTGGTCCAGTATACGGTATTAAAACTTTGGCCAAACCGAACCGTCTAAAATGAAATCATTTAAATGGATTGTAAACGGAAAAAGAATCGGGAATAAAAACAACTGATCTTAAAGTCTGAAACTGTCCTACAAATTAAAAAATGCATTTGTAAGAAAATGCAAAAAAAAAGGAAGAAGGTCAGAATCTACAATGAAATCATATCATAGTTTAATGCAAGTTAAAATAGATCTTGTCTGAATTAGTTTCAACATATTTCCTATAAATGGAAAAATTCATGAACCCAAAGAGGACACTCAATAATAATCAGAATAAAGACTCCTAGATCTAGTTCTAGTACTTGGTTAATCGATTAAAATTTCTATACTCTCAGACAAAAAAAATAAAGGATATATTCATACTATTGAGATTTTTACAACTTGAGTTGGAGGAAAGATTCTCTCATATATTTTCGAGGCATAAAACACGATGGCCCTACATCACAGGCTGATAACGAGGAACGAACATTGTAGACACAAGGAGCACTGTTACAAGTTGGTATCAAAGAAAACGAACCTAAATGATAAGAATGAATGTGATTTTTTTAGGCAAATCCACACAGTCTTCAAATTTGTTGCATATGCATAGGATTCCAAATTATTTCTGTTTGTTTTTTAGTTACGACTGTATTTTAATGTTTAATTTATGAGTTATACATAGAATTAGTACACCCACATGAGAAGAAGACAAATAATCATGTGTCTTTTGTTAAATCACATGCATGAAATTAAACTGTTGAAGTAAATCTTAGATCCGAATTTAAGTAGTGTTAATAATGAAAAATGCTTTCCAAATTCGTAATAAGTACTGAAAGTGGGTATATGAGTTTATGTTTGGGGACATTTAGATTAAAGAACAAGGTTCCTAATAAAATCGATCCCCATATTTTTTTTTTATCTCTGACTCATTTAGGATATCTAATATCATATATTATGAAATGCAAAGTAGTAACTAATTATAATCTCTGTTTTAGCCGCAAATACTACACTAATTTTTGCTAAATTACTATACTGTATTGAACTGTATTATTTTGTTCAATAAGAACTACGCTACTAAACAGTTGCCAAAAAAAAAAAAAACAGAACTATGTTACTAAACGTGTAAGATATTACAATTAAAATATATGTGCGCGACTTGCAAAAGCTTTTGTTATTGTACATTTTAGAAACAAGTATATCTTCTTTTCAATAAATGAATTGTTTTCAAGATTATAACACTAGAGCTAGTTTATATCCAAAATAATAAATTAAATTTCTTGTTCCTTGTGTGTGCTTGATGGCGTAAAGAGCTGATTTACAAGTAAATAAAACAAAGGAGCTCAATCAAAGACATTTTTTTCTTGTAAAGCGGATATATCGTAATGATAGCATGTGAAAGGTAATTATGTAAAGCTTAAAAGCTACATGCAAATCCGAGTTGTTTAATGGTATTACTTACATTTTTTGTATTGATGTGAATAAAATATATGAATTTGTTTAGCATTCACTGTTCACATTTTATTTGTTGTAATGTACAATGTCGACAAAGAAAGCAAGTGAAACGTAACGTGCATGGCCTCCAAATCATGAATTTATTCGTAAAATAGTATTGTTATAATAATATAGTTTAGCTATTTCGCAATAAAAATTTGAAAAACCAAAAAATTCCAAAGAATATATACCAATCGACACCAAAAGTAAAAAGATAAGGTGCATGATGGGCTCTCCCTTGGATGGTTTAGAATCTTCATAATCAATTGTCTCCCTAGTCCCTATTCTAAGAATGAACGAGTGCATCAAATCATACAATATTAAGTTGACATATATATTAGAAATATGTTATCTAACCAAAACATATATCGCAATAGATTAATGATAGTAGTTGTTACATTTGATATCATTACTAGACGAGGCTGCCTGAGAGACCCAGCAAACCAGCAGCTTCATGCGGGACCAAGATCTGGTTCTTATAAAAAGGAAACTTTTTAAATTAATTTATAGAGAACTTAAAATAAAAGTCTGGTTATGTTGTATCCGGAGGAAAATCAGGAAAGTACATTTGATTTTTTTTTAAATTAAAAATGTGTGATGTTAAAAAAAAAAAAAAAATTGTGAAATAAATTTATTATAAAATAATCCATAAAAAAAATATAAATATGTGGGACCTAGATTTTTTGTTGCTATTTAACAAAAAAGGAATTTCTCATACAGTCTACAAAAAGTTAGGCCGGTTTTGGTTTTACAGTATCACATTCACTTCACTTGATTTGTTTCACTTTACGTAGAAGAGTTTTCACGAGAGATGGGTGATGGGTCAGTTTAGGGTTTTGGTGGATTGCTTTAAAAACAGTAAACTAACCAACCATTAAACCTGTCATTAAAAAAGGTAAACTATATGAATTAGTGATTTTTAGTTAGCTTTGCTCAGGCCTAATTGAGATAACTTGTTATTAGATCAGGCCCAAATGAAAGTATTTTAAGGCCTTCTCAATATCTCCAAAAAAAAGTTTCGCTTTTTTTGTCAGACAGATTAATTTTCTTTATTTGTAAAAATATTATTTATTATTATTGTAAAACCCTAAAATACACAAAACCCTCAAATCTAGTATAGAGCAAGGATCGATGTCGGAGCTCTCAGTATACGTTTCGCGCATTAACACAATTATCTGCTAAACCCTAAATAGCTTCACGCCGTTTTTTCAATCAAAGCTTCACCGCCGTGCGTTGTTCTCTCTCCGCGCCGTGTTCTCTTATAATCTCAGGTGAAGCTTCTTCGATTTGCCTTGGTTTCGTTTCTAAAAATCAAGTCTTTTCTAAGATTTATCTCGATCTTCGTAGCTCTTCCCATTCTGTTGTGAAACATTGATGAGACAGTGGTAATCGGAATTAGGCGGGATCTAATTGGTTTATGAATTATCTGTCTGGATTGGTATCAATGTCTAATTGTAATTGAGTTGGTTTGATTCGGTTAGGTAATAAGGATCAAGATGGAGGTCAGTTCAGAGGATAACAATCTTATGGAGAAGGTCTTGCCTCCTGTTGAGCAGGTACGTTGGGTTCGAATTTTTAGAAGTTCATTCTTTGTGGGTTTCAGCAAAGTTGAGGACTTTGATTCTAATTTATATGCAGGAGAGCGATGTTGAGCTGGAGACTACAGTTAAGAAATATCTTAGAGGAGAAGGTGCTGATATTGAGGTAAGTATGTATATAGCTTTGATGATTGTGGCCTTTGGTTGTGAAATGCAGTAGCTGAGTGTTTTCTCTGTGTTCTGCAGACATTGAAAGATAAGAAACTAAGGACTCAACTTGCTTCACGAGAAAAGTTGTATGGGAAATCTGCTAAAGCTGCTGCTAAAATTGAGAAGGTAAGTTTACTTTTTCATTCAGCTCTGTGTGAATCTTGTTTGACCCTTTTTCTGCTGATTCTAGAAGATAAAAGAAGCTGTTGTGTATCTCTGTTTTGACGTTGAGCAACTGTTTGAAATCTTCTGTTCTTGACAGTTCACCTCGTTTTGAATTCTTAATTATTGTCTTGTGATGTGGTTGTGTTTCTTGTGTGTAGTGGCTCTTGCCTGCTGAGGCTGGCTACTTGGAGACTGATGGTCTAGAGAAGACATGGCGAGTCAAGCAGACGGATATTGCCAATGAAGTAGATATACTAAGCTCGAGGAACCAGTATGACATAGTGCTCCCAGGTAAATGCTCAATAGCTTCTTCTGAGAGACGATCATATCTTATGTATGTAAAATTTTTAGTTTGGTTAGTCTGTGTGATATATATGCTCGTTGCAGTGTTAGTTTCTAATTCATTCTACTGGCATTGGTGAACATATGTAGATTTTGGCCCTTACCAACTTGATTTTACTGCAAGTGGTCGGCATATGCTTGCTGGTGGTCGCAAAGGCCACCTTGCTCTTGTAGACATGATGAATATGAACTTAATTAAAGAGATTCAGGTCTGATTTCTATTTTATAATAACCTTTATGGATGCTTGTTATTTGTAAAATTTGATTTGGTTCTCAACACAAGTTGATGACATCTGCAGGTAAGAGAAACAGTACGCGATGTTGCATTCCTGCACAATGAACAATTCTTTGCAGCTGCCCAGAAGAAGTATGTATTATCAATGCTAACAAGATAACCTTCTGTACGCCTTGTGTTTTGGAGGGTGCTTAGTCTAATATCTTGTCTCGTCGAATTTTGATAGGTATGCTTATATATATGGGAGAGATGGAACTGAGCTGCATTGTTTGAAGGTGAGATTTATGCTTTTCGGTTGAAAGAAAGAAACCTATGCCTAGCGTTCTTGGTTATTGACTCTAAACTTTGCCTATCCCAGGAACGTGGTCCAGTGGCCAGACTTCGGTTCCTAAAGAACCATTTCCTGCTTGCATCAGTAAACAAATCTGGGCAGCTACATTATCAAGATGTAACCTATGGAGACATGGTTGCTAGTATCCGAACAGGTAAAGGCCGAACAGATGTAATGGAAGTGAATCCTTACAATGGTGTTGTTGCCTTGGGACATTCTGGTGGAACTGTCACAATGTGGAAACCCACCAGCCAAGCACCTCTAGTCCAGATGCAGTGTCACCCTGGGCCAGTCTCCTCTGTTGCGTTTCATCCAAATGGTCATCTCATGGCTACATCGGGTAAAGAGCGCAAAATCAAGATCTGGGATTTGCGTAAATTCGAGGAAATTCAGACTATTCACGGTTTTCATGCCAAAACGCTTAGTTTCAGTCAGAAAGGTTTGCTAGCAGCTGGAACTGGATCGTTTGTTCAGGTTTTAGGAGATTCGAGCAGTGGTTCTTCACATAACTATAGTAGATACATGAACCACTCGATGGTGAAAGGTTATCAAATCGAGAAGCTTATGTTCAGACCATATGAGGATGTTATTGCGATTGGTCACTCGATGGGTTGGTCTAGCATTCTAATTCCAGGGTCTGGAGAACCCAATTTCGATTCTTGGGTGGCTAATCCATTTGAAACATCGAAACAGAGACGGGAGAAGGAAGTCCATTTGCTTCTAGATAAACTCCCACCTGAGACAATCATGCTCGATCCTTCAAAGATTGGTGCGATGAGACCCTCTAGGAGAAAAGAGAAGCCAACGAGAGGAGAGATAGAAGCTGAGAAGGAGGTGGCCATAGAAGCAGCAAAGAGCACTGAGATAAAGAACAAGACAAAAGGAAGGAATAAACCGAGCAAGCGGACGAAGAAGAAGAAAGAGCTGGTGGAGAATGCAAAGCGAACATTCCCGGAGCAAGGGCACAAGACCGCGATTAAGAAGAGAAGAATCGGAGAAGATGCTGCGGCCGAGCTACCGACGAGTTTGAAAAGGTTTGCCAGGAAAAACTGAATGGGTTTCCACCTGAGCGTTGTAGACTCTTTTCAATTTACAATTTACAATTTTGTAGTAGTTTGGGAATTGTTTTGATAATGAAATTTTGTCTTTAGACAGATGATCGAACGTTGTAAGTTATTCATGTACGTCATAATGAAATTGGAACTTGGAGACAAGTTGAAAAGCAATGTGACATATACATGAACTCACCAACAATGTCCATGATAATTATTTCATGTATATGTCAATGGTTCGTTCGTTCGTTATCCGAACATGTTTAGAAGTAATTAAAATAAAAATTTGTCATATCATTTAATAAAAGAGTTTTGAAGAAGAAATGAAGAAGAAAGTGTCAGATTCCTCCGATTCTTCTTCTTCACCTCCCCTTCATCGAATTCCCCTAATTTCTCTCGTTTCTTTTTCATCCGATTGAAAATTTCTCGCCTTTCTTGTAGAATTTCGAAATTGAAAAATAACAACGTTAGCAGCTTCTCAATCGTCATCATCATTATTTGTATAGATCCAAATGGGTCTTTCTGATTTTTGATGGGTCTCGTCGAAATGTAGAAAAAGTTGGGAGATGTTGACAATGGACAAGGAATTTGATTCAAAGCTTGTTCTTCAAGGGAATTCTTCATCAAATGGTGAAACTTTTTCCAGAAGCAAGAGCTTCGCATTTAAGGCTCCTCAGGAGAATTTCACCTACCATGATTTCGAGCTCGGCAAGATCTATGGCGTTGGCTCTTATTCTAAGGTTTCATTTTTTCGATTCTATTGATGGTTTCTCTCTGAATTCTTCCCATAAAAATCATCTCTTTTTCTGCAATTTGGTTTTATTCATGAATCAATTCACACTATTATTGGCTAATTGGTCCTTTAGTTGATTCATATCTCGGAGCCTTTTTTTGGTGGGAAATTGGGAAATTTTATCATAGCTTTTAAGTCACTAAGCTGGATTTTGCTTATGGATAATCGGATCAGGTTGTTAGGGCGAAGAAGAAGGACAATGGAGCTGTGTATGCCTTAAAGATCATGGATAAAAAATTTATCACCAAGGAGAATAAAACAGCTTATGTCAAACTGGAGAGGATTGTTCTTGATCAACTCGAACATCCTGGGATTGTGAAACTCTTCTTTACATTTCAAGATAATCAATCACTATGTAGGTAGTTTCTATTCAATTGGCTTTGTTTCAATAGACCGTAAATGTTGTTCACTAGTCTCTTTGCTTGGAAGGCTTGTGATTGGGAGTGATCTTTGGTCCTTCTCGTTTTTGTAGACATGGCGCTTGAGTCTTGCGAAGGTGGGGAACTTTTCGACCAAATCACCAGAGTAAGATACTATTCAGAATCTAGGAGATTGATTCATATTCTCAAAATGTAGTTGCATGATGGCTCTTTTTTATTATTTTTGGCAGAAAGGTCGCCTATCAGAGGATGAAGCTCGGTTCTACAGTGCAGAAGTTGTGGATGCTCTTGAGTATATACACAATATGGGACTGATACATCGGGATATTAAGGTAACGTATTCTTTCACATATCATCTGTTTTGAGATCCAACAAGGGCATCATTGTGCTAACAATTGTCCCTTAATTTTGATTGAGTAGCCGGAGAATCTGTTGTTAACTTCAGATGGACACATTAAGATTGCTGATTTTGGTAGTGTAAAGCCAATGCAAGACAGCCAAATCACAGTACTTCCTAATGCGGCTTCCGGTACTATGAAGTTCACGATCTTTTTTCTATAAGAAGGTCTTTTGATAATTGTTTTCCGACTCGGATTTTGAAGCCTGTCTGTAACTGGTGACTTATGCAGATGATAAGGCCTGCACTTTTGTCGGGACGGCTGCATATGTTCCTCCTGAAGTTCTAAACTCTTCTCCAGCTACTTTTGGGTAAGAGTTTTGTGTTAGAACAAACTTTTACCACTAGGTGATGAATATATGGAGTAGTTTTGATGTAGCCTTTTACTTTTGTGGATTACTTACACGCCTCTTACTTAGAACAACTTTTCTTTCGTTTTTTGGAACATATTCAAACAGAAATGATCTCTGGGCACTCGGCTGCACTCTGTACCAAATGCTTTCAGGAACTTCTCCATTCAAAGATGCTAGTGAATGGCTGATTTTCCAAAGAATTATAGCAAGAGATATAAAGTTTCCAAATCATTTCTCAGAAGCAGCAAGAGACCTCATCGACCGATTACTAGTAAGATCTACTCAGTTTTTTTCCCAGTCTTTTACTAAATAAGGAATCACAAGTCAAGCTCCAAAGCCATCATCATCAATCATTTTTGTTGTGGATATGGTTCATCTCAGGATACAGATCCTAGTAGAAGACCAGGAGCTGGTACAGAAGGTTATGCTTCTCTCAAGAGACATCCTTTCTTCAAGGGAGTTGATTGGAAAAACCTAAGGTCACAAACTCCTCCAAAACTAGCTCCAGATCCTGCGGTATCTACCTCCTTATATACTTCTAACTGCTACTCCCACGCTCAAATGTTTCCGCCTTGTGCTTCTCTTGATCCAGTTTTATCTTTTGCAGTCTCAATCAGCATCTCCCGAGAGGGACGGTTCTCCATGGAACCCAACACATGTTGGAGATGCTTCAGTCTCGCAGAACGATGGACACAGCGGACTCTCTGAATCCTCAGGTTCTATAACTCGGCTTGCCTCCATAGACTCTTTTGATTCGAGATGGTGAGATACTACTAGTCTTTTACATCTTTTCCAGGAAAACTCTCGGTGTTTTAAAATCTAATCCAGGTTTTCTTATCTTTGCTATATATAACAGGCAACAGTTTTTAGAACCGGGAGAATCGGTTCTAATGATATCAGCAGTGAAGAAGCTACAGAAAATCACAAGCAAGAAGGTGCAGCTAATACTCACCAACAAACCGAGACTAATATACGTTGACCCATCAAAGCTTGTAGTGAAAGGGAACATAATCTGGTCTGATAACTCCAACGACCTCAACGTCCAAGTCTCAAGTCCTTCGAATTTCAAGATTTGCACAGTAACACACAATCCAATGGCTCGCCTCTTCAGTTTTTTCCCCTCTGCAATTGAAATCTGACTGATAATTCATGTGTTTGTTTTGGCAGCCGAAGAAGGTTTTGTCGTTTGAAGACGCGAAACAAAGAGCTCTGCAGTGGAAAAAGGCAATTGAAACGCTTCAAAACCGTTGACGTTCATTAGCTGATGATGACAATTCATTAAATCCCATTTTATTGTTTTTTTTTTAATTTAATTCAATTGTTTACATCTCGTTGTATGCATAGAGAAGAAGAGTCTTCTCTGCATTTTCTTGGGCCGTAGGTTTCTTCTCCGATCCCAGAAGATGATAACTAAGAGTTGCATTAATGTGTCCACCGTGTTTAGTACGGGATTTTTGGGTCCAGGATGATTGTCAGATTTATGAATCACCTAAGCTAATATGGATCGGTTTGTAGTTTCACTATTGGTTTGGTTCAGTATTACTCAATTATATTTGGTTGTCTTGATTACGGCTTAGTCTCAGATAGAACATTTTTCTGCCCAATGTTAAGAAGAGATGGAGAGAGATCAATGAAGTTTATTGTATGATTTAACTTGTGCAAACACTGCAGAAATTGTACGGAATCTTGTTCACTTCGTCTCTCTTACATGAAAGAAAACTTAAAAGACTGTTATATGAAACTGTACATCACTTTCAACCTTTTTTTTTTCATTTATAACCAAAAAGAATCATAGATCTAAAGTAAATATTTAGTGGTTAATAAAAAATATTGGTTTTAGCTATACACAAAGTAAAGATGAGAGACTCCCTTGTTCCAAAATCTCAGGGTATCAGTTTATATGGTTATGCTCCCGCCTTTTCTTCTGACGGTTTTTATTGATGATTTTTTGATCCTCCATTGCTTTATTCTGTTAAAAGTTACAGCTTCCTTTTTGATTCCATCATTCAGATTGGAAATAGCTATCATGGATGGCAAGCCGATCAAACGCATCAAAATTTGCTTTTAACCCGACAAACTGACTTCCGACATGAGCACATCCCGCTTCAGGCCATCGACATACTCCTTCTCTTGTACGCAATGGACACAACGCTTCACAAACTCGCCCTATCGGGTCTCCACACCTGTTTTCTTCAGACATTAGTGAGATTGATACAGAAACATCTGACTTGCTTCCGTGTCTGTTTCGTCTCCTATGGTTATTCTCAAGAGAGCTTGTCCTTTGGTCGTCTTCGACATCAGATGTGGTGAAGTTAATCTTGCAGCCGAGGGATTGTACTGCTCGGGTTAAAGCTGCGTATTCCCTGGTTGCTCGGTTTGCTGATTCTCTAGCGGACCAACTCAAATGTCTTTCTCTTAGCAACTCTGCACTTAATGACTCCATCGCGAAGGATATTTCGTCCACTCTTCTTTCTGCTGCTTCTTTCTCCTGTTTCAAATCAATTAGATTGTTCAAAATTTTGAAACACTATATGTATATCCAAAGTGAGCAGGTAAGAAGTGAATTAATTAAGTTACCTTTTGCATTTCGGAATACTTCACTGTCATGGCTCTACACTGGACCCCGATATCTGCAGCTTTAGCTTCCTCGGGACAAGCCCACCGGAGATGGAACTGAGGCCAAAGGGTAGGAGCTAGAGATGCTGCTGGAGGCAATAATGGGCCGTCGTATTTCAAAGGATCATAGAAGGGGTTACAATGGACATGTGAAGTTGCACTGAATGAACGCAAATCAGTCAAGTACGCCCATAGGCATCCACATGCTTCAGCAATCCCACATTGTTGCCTCTCTTTTTCACTGAAATTTACACCAGCACAGATTTTGGTAAGACATAATACCAATTGGTTAATCACTTCCATTTGCCGCTTCAGAAGAAAGATATACCTGTTGCATAAGAAGTTCCCAAAACGACATGAAAGCAAGCAATCCATAAAATCTACCAGGAAAGTCTGCAACACCAAATATGAAGCCCAATGAGTACTATTATTACTAGAAGAAGTTGACATGGATCTATCAGGAATGTGTTCGCGTTCATACATACCGGAGAAAACTCAAAAGCACAAGGGTACATCCGCATTAGCTGTGAAACGCTATCAATCCACTGGAAACACATTGATGTAACATAGTATAAGCTGTTGGTCTGCCAACCCATTGCAATAGATCTAAACAAACCAAACGAATTATTATAATTGCAAGAGGAATAGCTGCTCGCTCACCTGCATAAATATAGGTGAGTAATTGTTGTGCCCATGGGAAGAATTTGAAGACTGTGAGGCTGCTGATCCTGAAGACTGACGTACAGGAGATGAAGGGAAACTTCCAGCAGAAGAAGACTGCCTTGGGAAGTCAAAATTACCAGATCCTGATATGTTAGGCATTCCTACACGATCCGAAAATGGGTGACCAAAAGCAAGCCAATCCTTTTCAACAAGAGCCTGATGCAAGGTTAATAAAAAAGATTACATAAGACAAGGTGGTCGCAAACAAGAATCTCATATAGAATGTTGATGTACAATTAGTTGGAAAGAATATATGAATGATATGATAACATCTTCATTGGGTGCACATTTAAACATGAATAGATACTAAGTATACAATTTGATCTGGTATTCCCAGTCTACAAATGTAATCTTTATATTATTCTAGTAACCAATTTCACAGTTGTAAAACAAATTCTATGAGGAACCAAATTAAGCTAAAAGTAAAACCTGAACTAGATAAAGACTTTAGTAAAGTCAGTCACAAACAAAAACAAGAAACTAGAAACTTCAAATTAGCATAAGGAATACCTGAAACCCAGCAAAAGTCCTGTAGTACGGATCAAGTAATAAGCATGCAAGAGAAACCAGCTGAGTTGTTCGGTCCCAACCATCACTGCACAATAACATGTGAGTCATGACACAACAAAAACTATATTTTTCATCCTGAAACATCCGAGTAAAACAGTTCGCTAGTGATGTGACTCGAGGTAGCTAACCTGCAGTGCACAAGAACCGATGCTGACTCCATAGCAACACGTGCAGCAATCCATGCTGCGCCAGCTAAGACGCTCTGGATGTGTATCAACCAGCCACTGTCTCCAAGTAAAGATACTGAAGCAGACATACTACTAAGATTACCTCCTCCCCAGGTCCAACCACCGTGTCTCTGCAGATGCCACAAATAGATTTGTCTTAATGATTAGCAACATAAAAGTAATAAAGCAAACAAGATCATATTGTGTTCCCTCAGCGAAATCTGTCAAAAGAGTTCCTGGATATTCAATACTCACCAAGAACGATGATCTCCCATCAGATGACGTTGTACCGTGCATATCTAAATAATCTCTAAGACGAGAAAAGCTCTCCCGCATTGCATGTATGTTGTCTATGCCAAAGAAAACAATCTGAAGAAAGAACACCGTCACTAAAATCAAGAAATTAAGATCAAGACTTAACCATCAAACCACAAAGATCATTCACTAACTTCAGAATGAAAATAATTTGAAGATGATTCTGAGCCGCCTCCCATTGCTCCATTTGCTAATGCATTTTTCCTAGGTCTTGCATCGGCGATATAAAGCTTCCTACAAAGTTTAAAACAATATAGGTGCATCTTTGTGAAAAACAAAGATATAAGTTGCTTTCAGCACATCCTTGTGAATGAAAAAAATTTCAACCTTATTGGATAACAGCAGGTCTAGTAATAGTAACCAAACAGACATTTCGATGTCAGAAGATAATCTCGCGCCCAGCATGAGCAACAAGAGTTCTAATTTCCCTTTATAACGAAACATAAAATACAAGATAGAAAAGAGTTGACCAGATTAAGAGATTATCAGAAACTCACCTTCGTTCCCCCTTAGGACCCGCTAACTGAGAGCAGAATGCACCAACAAGTTTTTCATCAAAATTACTGTTAGAGAAAGTGAAACAGATCAACCTTCAAAATCTATAGCTTCAAGAACTTTGAAATTAAAAATCGAAACTAAATAATTATCCTAATATCTCCTCGTAGAATTGAAAGTCTGATATACCTCCTCATATTCATCATAAGACCCACTAAAGGTTGGGATGAGCGTGCCAGCACAGCTCCAGTTCCTACAATCGAGACCAAAACCAGCATGCCATTTTGGAAACAATACCAACGTTATTAAAATGAAAGCAGCCAAAAAGATCTGCATATCTACCTGGCTGACACCATGTGATCACAGGTAAGCGACATCTTGCCCGGAAAGAAGACGCCTGGAGTAGCTCTTCATCACTATCAGCAACAGTAACATTATTATTATTATTTATCGATACTCAATAGAAACATGGTCTTGTTCCCACACAGAAAAAGAGACGTGCCAAATAAGTGAAGAGAAAGTACTCAAAGTCTAGAAGGGATAGATCGATACTTTTCTTAAATCCTGAAAAGATATCAGTGTCATACCTTATGGATTTTGGAACCATAAAGGCAAATGGGTAAGTCTGACACAAGTTATAATTGGAGTTCAAGTCACTTATCCGCCACAGCTCATTGGACAATGTGAATGAACCATCTTCAATCATATCCATTGATGCTCGTATTGAACTTTTTCCGAGAAGACGGAAATACTCATTGAGCAATCTTTCCTTTGGGTTTGTGTTACCAAATCTGGAAGGCCCGCATGCAAAAGTATAAAGATCCCATACTCTCTCTGGCTTGGTACACTTCAGTAGTGCATCAAACACAGAACGCCTCTGCAAAAAGTATGAAAGGTTATACAGATTTCAGGGAGAAATAAGTAAGGAGGCATGAGAGTGCAAGTTTCACCTGCTTGGTTCGAGGACGAAAGCCATAAACAATTATCCTCATGTCTTTTCCTGCAAGACTCAAGTGACCAAAGCATATAGTGTCATGTAAGATACAGGATGCACCAAATAAAGTTGTAAGAAAAGTAGAAAACACTTCAACCAACATCGCTTCAAAGTAGAAGATGTCTATTGTCCAAGATAATACTGGGACGTTAAGAATCAAGGACGCAATTCAACATTGGAGCGGATTTTGAACTATGACGCGAAAACCAGAAAAAAAACACCTGTACTAGGAATCAGCTATAGCAAATGATCAAATCCGGAAACATACCAGTGACCTGTAAAAGACGTCTTGGTGGATTCTTGTCAGTCTGACGGGGGCTTGATTGATTTTTCAGCACCTATGTTCATCACCCATGAATCAGAAAATGCATATAATTAACAGTGTAAAACACAAAAGCCTAACTTAGTTAGTATAAATCAGCTAGCTGACCATTTTGTTGAACTTCTCAATAGTTGCCAACGGAATTGTTCCAAGTGGAATGACCTTTCTGGTTCCTTCACTCTTCAAATATAGACACAAAGAATACATTGATCACAATACTTAACAAATCAAAGGCCTAATGCTGGAATAGTGAAAGTTTAAGATCTGCATTCTTTATTTTGAAAACTAATACATTGGCAAGAAAGAATAGACCGAATGCATAAACTTAACGGAATCTTTGCGAAGGAAGCACACAAATAAGAAGGAACAGAGGGAAAACAATAACATACCAAAAAAAGTATACGGAAATTTGTCACCAAAAGGGTTCCTGCCTCGTCGGTGTTAATAAGAACAACTCCATAACCCTGTAAACAAAGTCCAAAATCAAATTACTTCAACAACAGATTCTTCACACTATTATCATGGACAAATGCGCATAACCAAAACTGCATTTCCCGTTAATGTACAAAGAAGACGAGTGGGGCAAATTGCATACCAAGTCTCAGAATTCAATAGCCGGATATGGGAACAAATTCATAAAGAGGAAAATTTCGAATAAAAGAGATCACTTTGACCAGCTCTAACAAAAAAAAAACATACCTCGACGATGACCCTCTCCGATTCCAGCAAGCAACTCAAATTCGAGAAAGAACCTGACCCTGAAGCTGACTACGACCCATCAATAGAGAGAACCAAACCAGAATTTCGTTAAACTTTGAGCAATCAATTCAATTCAATACAATAACCACAATATGAAGGGAAAAAAAACGACATTCACGTGTTGTGTGTGTAATTGTGGGTTAAAGAGAATCATGGGGAGAATTGAGAGCAATTACATCGAGTTTGGTCCATTCAAGCGTGTCCCAACTACCGGTTCCATCCATCTTTTCTGATTCCGAATAATCACGCAGCGACCTTGCTCGCCCAGACGGTGGTCTCGGCGGCGTCATGAGAGAGAGAGAGAGAGAGAGAGAGAGAGAAAGAAAGAGAAAGGGAGAGACAGACGGTAGCGAGGCTTCACCTGCCGATCAACGGAGCAAAACGACGGATTTGTTTCGCCACGCCACAATAATAATACGACGCAGTTTTGGTACGGCGTTGTCGGATTTTTTCGCTTTTGTACTTTATTTTGTTAGTGTTATCTATTTGTATTTATCGGAAAGAAAAAAAAAAAAAAAAGTCATGGCAATTAATCTAAGGTCAATTGACATTATTCATCAAATTAATAAATAAAAAATCATATCAATACTTGCCTCTTAACGCTTATTAAGAGATTATAAAACAAACAAACGAAGTAATTGAACCAGCCAAAAAAAGAAAAAAAGCATATGATTATTCAAATTTCTGTTTTAGTATATTATTAGTTTATAATTAATTAATACTTTTATTATTAAAAGTTAAAGTTTGGACGGTAGAACTTATTATCTCTAGTTGTAGAAAATAATATGTCACCGTCTTAACAACAAACTTGTACGAAACTATCCTCCACAGGTGTTTTTCAACAATTTGAATTTGTATTAAAAACATCAACATCAATAATCTTTCAAACCCATGTCACTTGGATTATCCATGTTGGATTAAAAGACCAAAACCTATCTGTCATCTGTCGGTAAAAATAATAACTTTAATATTTTAAACAAAAATCAATTTGATTGATAGTATAATTTTCATTAGTTTGATCTTATTAAAAACTTTGCACAAAAACTTGTATTTTACCATATATAAATCACTACAAAACCATTGTTTTTGGTTTTGACTACTTTTGCACCATTTATCGATGCTCGTTGAGTGTCCGTTCCTGAATACTACTCCATCATCAGTGTATAAGATGAATTGCAATTTTCTCTCAGCTTACTTTTTGTAAGATTTCACAAATTCCACCACTTCAATCCAAATGATATGTCGGTACTAATTTGTAGTAGAATTTTAACCACTTTAAAACCTAGGTCAATCTATAAGACTATAACACATAGCATGTTTGTTGCCTCCTCTTACCACTTAAAAACAATACAACATGACATATGTATTCACCCACTTTTGTAACTCGTGTATCCTCGAGCTGATCGGCCAAATCAGCTTCTTAAGCAATCTTGGATTTCGAGTAACTAATCAAACGTTTCCACATTAGTTCGCGATTTCCATCAAATTATATAACGTATAACTGTTTTGAAAAAAATGATTTTATACTTCATATAACATATAACCGATTGCTAGATATAGCTAAGTTATACACGTCAAATATGATATATACATGTAAATAAATTAAAGTAGATCGAAAATATATATGGTAAGCAATAACACGAAGGAATAGGAACACAAACATCAAAGATTTATAAGAGTCAAGTAACGACCGTTATGGCGTTATAACATTTACGATTAACCTAACCATAATTATTTGCGTACTACAAATCTTTCACTCTTATAAGAAGCTTCCTCTTCTCATCTTCGTCAATTCCTCCAAAGCAAAAAGAAAACACTAGGTGAAGATTTTAAAAATGTCATTCTTATCATTTTCTTTTGCTTCTCTTGACTTGCCTAATGATCTCTTAACCCTTCTAGCGATTCTCATATCCGGTTTACTTATATCCATTACGTACCGGAAACACAATTCGAACCGTTTAAATCTCCCGCCGGGTCCACCAGGATGGCCGGTGATCGGAAACCTGTTTCAGTTCACGCACTCCGGTAAACAGTTTTTCGAGTACGTGGAAGAGCTGAGAAAGATCTACGGTCCGATTCTTACTCTCAGGCTTGGAACTCGAACAATGATCATCATCTCCGACGCGAGTCTCGCCCATGAAGCGTTAATCGAGCGTGGAGCACAATTCGCGACCCGACCCGTCGAAACTCCGACCCGGAAAATCTTCAGCTCAAGTGAAATCACAGTCCATTCCGCCATGTATGGACCGGTGTGGAGGTCACTGAGACGAAACATGGTTCAGAACATGCTGAGCTCGAACAGGATCAAAGAGTTTGGTTTGGTTAGAAAATCCGCCATGGATAAACTCATCGAGAAGATCAAATCTGAGGCTAGAGACAACGATGGACTCATCTGGGTTCTGAAACACAGCAGATTCGCTGCGTTTTGTGTTTTGTTAGATATGTGTTTTGGAGTTGAGATGGAGGAGGAATCAATTGAGAAGATGGATCAGTTGATGACGGCGATATTAAACGCCGTTGATCCAAAACTCCACGATTACCTTCCCATCTTAACGCCGTTTAATTACGGTGAGAGAAATCGCGCGCTGAAGCTTCGTCGGGAACTTGTAGATTTCGTCGCCGGATTCATTGAGAAACGGCGGAGGGTGATTCAGAATTTAAGATGTTCCGAGGAAACGGCGTCGTCTTTCTCGTATCTTGATACACTCTTTGATCTCAGAATCGTTGAAGGAAGTGACAAGACGCCAACTGACGAAGATCTTGTAACGCTTTGCTCGGAGTTTCTTAACGCCGGCACAGATACGACGGGGGCGGCGATCGAGTGGGGAATCGCAGAGCTGATCGCAAATCCCGAGATTCAATCACGGCTGTACGATGAGGTTAAATCAACGGTGGGAGATCGTGCGGTCGATGAAAAAGACGTGGACAAAATGGTCTTCTTACAAGCGGTAGTCAAAGAGATTCTCCGGCGACACCCACCGACTTACTTTACGTTAAGCCACGGCGTAATGGAACCGACGACTCTCTCCGGCTATAATATCCCTGTCGGAGTCAACGTCGAGTTTTATCTTCCTGGAATTAGCGAAGACCCGAATATCTGGTCCGAGCCTAAAAAGTTTGACCCGGACCGGTTCTTATCGGGGCGGGAAGACGCCGATATAACGGGAGTAGCCGGAGTGAAGATGATGCCTTTTGGTGCTGGCCGTAGGATCTGTCCGGGGATGGGAATGGCAACGGTACACGTGCATTTGATGATAGCGAGGATGGTTCAAGAGTTCGAGTGGATCTCGTATCCACCGGAGAGCGAGGTGGATTTCGCCGGAAAGTTGGTGTTTGCAGTGGTGATGAAGAAGCCGTTGAGAGCCATGGTGAGACCTAGGGCTTGAAAAATGAAAGCCGCGGGATTAGCAATATGAACATTTTAAATTCCTAGACTCCGCTATAATAATGAATAAATCTTACATCGAATATGCATAAAAACACTTTCATGCAAAAATGAATGTATTGGTGCTCATAATATGTTTTGCATCAACTTTTTTTAGAAATCTGTTGTCTACTATGATAAAAACTAAACTATGATTTGTAATTAAAGCATAGAATGGGTATGTGGTAAAATAATCGACATAAAAATATTAGACATGGGCAGAATATAATAAACTTGTGATATGAGAAATTTTGTTTTAATTCAATTTTTTGATGCAAGGAAGCAATAGGCCACCATTGTCTTTACAAACTCTATATCAAATAAGTCCTTAGGAGTTAAGAGAATCTAACTGAACCAAATAAAAGAGAAGCCAGTTTACCTTAGTAGCCCACTCGGTTGAGGATTAGGAAACTATGGAGCCATGGAAAAAAACGGATGAATGAGTGGAGGCACATTCAGAGTTGCATGATTTTTAGTGTAGTTCCAGTGTTTTGAGATATGAGAACTAGAAGATCACTCTTAGCAGTTCGCCAGTTATCAGTGTAGGAAATTCGAATCAAGGTTCTTTTGTTAAAATTCAAAACAAATCGAACTGTATCTACAAGACTACAAAGTTGAAACAATATTGACAGAGTTCAAACTTAAAACTTGTATGTTGCATGCATCCCGGAAAAAATGACGTAATATTATGTCGGTGAGGAGAAAAACCCAAACTGAAAACAAGCACCAAGCAAAATTGTGTTAGCCAACAATTCCACAATTACAACTAGTGTACTAGTCATGAAAGACAGGACTATAAATTTACTTCTTGCGCGGTACTATACCAAACTCAGCCTCAAAATTAAATGAAATCAATCAGAAAACGGGTTTACTTTAAATTCTCCTCACCTACATTATCATGCTCTACTCTGTTTTTATACTTTCCTTCCTCTGCTTCCCCATTCCATTCCAAATCCTCCATAGCTACAAAGCTCAGTGATAGGAGAAGAAAAACAAAAAAGAAGCTAAAATGTCTTTCCTTTCGTTTTCTCCCACCACTTCCTTTAACATCTCTCCGACACTCTTCTTCACTATCCTCGTATCCACTTTAGTTCTACTGATCCTCACGTGCCGGAGTTCTAAATCAAAGCGCGTGAAGCTTCCTCCAGGTCCTCCGGGCTGGCCGGTGGTCGGTAACCTCTTCCAATTCGCTCGCTCCAAGAAGCAGTTTTACGAGTACGTTGATGATCTAACGAAAAAATACGGCCCGATTTTCACCTTGAGGATGGGTAGTCGAACAATGATCATCATCTCTGATCCAGCTCTCGTCCACGACGTTCTGATTCAACGTGGACCAATGTTTGCAACCCGACCCACCGAGAATCCGACCCGAACCATCTTCAGCTCCAACACTTTCACTGTTAACGCTTCAGCGTACGGACCCGTGTGGCGGTCCCTGAGACGTAACATGGTACAGAACATGTTAAGCTCGACCCGGTTCAGAGAATTCGGGTCGTTGAGACAATCCGCCATGGATAAACTCGTCGAGAGGATCAAATCAGAAGCTAACGACAACGACGGGGTTGTTTGGGTCCTAAGAAACGCAAGATTCGCTGCGTTTTGTATTCTCTTAGAAATGTGTTTTGGAATCGAAATGGATGAAGAAACGATTTTGAACATGGATCAAGTGATGAAGAAAGTGTTGATCACACTCAATCCAAGACTCGATGATTATCTCCCGATTCTTGCTCCGTTTTACTCCAAGGAGAGAAAACGAGCTCTCGAGGTTCGTCGTGAACAAGTTGATTTCATCGTTAAAATCATCGAGAGACGACGGAGCGCGGTTCAGAATCCGGGAACTGATAAAATGGCGTCGTCTTTCTCGTATCTTGATACACTCTTTGACCTTATAATCGAAGGTCGTACAACGACGCCGTCTAATGAAGAGCTTGTGTCTCTCTGCTCCGAGTTTCTCAACGGCGGTACGGATACGACGGGGGCGGCGATTGAGTGGGGTATTGCGCAGCTGATTGTGAATCCTGAGATTCAATCTCGGCTCTACGATGAGATTAAATCAACGGTTGGAGATCGTCAGGTTGAGGAGAAAGATGTGGATAAAATGGTCTATTTACAAGCCGTGGTTAAGGAGATTCTACGAAAACATCCACCGACTTATTTTACGTTGACTCACTCCGTGACGGAGCAAACGACGGTCGCCGGTTACGATGTCCCACTTGGGATTAATGTCGAGTTTTATCTTCCTGGTATAAATGAGGATCCGAAGATTTGGTCTGATCCGAAGAAATTTAACCCGGATCGGTTTATTACGGGTAAGGAAGACGCGGACATAACCGGCGTAACCGGAGTTAAAATGATGCCGTTTGGTGTTGGACGTCGGATTTGTCCGGGGCTAGCGATGGCGACCGTACACGTTCACTTGATGCTAGCGAAGATGGTTCAAGAGTTTGAGTGGAGCGCTTATCCGCCGGGAAGTGAAATTGATTTCGCCGGGAAATTGGAATTCACGGTGGTGATGAAGACACCGTTGAGAGCCATGGTTAAGCCAAGAGTTTAAATTTGTTTTTATTTATTTTTTCATGAAAACGATGTGCGCTTATTATATTAAAGGAACCTATATACTTTTGACATTTGTCGAGGGGTTTTTGAATTTGAATTTAGTACTATAGGATAGGATTTCATTTATTGTCAAACATATCAATAAATGATTTGTTTTTTATAAGTAAAACTGAGCTACCTTGATATTGTGTTTTAGGCACATGACACTCATAAATTCTCTTCAATAACTAGAATCGAGATTTAAGATAGCCAACAAAGTAGACGTAAAGAGTAAACACATGGATGTGAATTCTGATGCGGGAGTTCCACTGAGTCGACGTTTATCTGTTTAAGAGCCGCCAAAATTGGCTAAGATTTTGTTCATCTACTTGACACGTGGTTCCATGTTCATAGCAATTAATGTTTGAGAAAACAGTTGACAACATCACCGTTGTAGTTAATCTTTTAGGAGTACTGTAGTTCGAAATCTATTGCCCATTAACATTAAATCATATTTGTTGGGTTTTTGGGAGGGCTTAGCTTGCTTTGGTTAAATATGTGAAGGAGAAGCCCATTATCTTGGCCCAATACCAAAAACCACAATTATTACCTCGCTCCTTCTTCAACTTCTTCATTCGAGCATAATCAATCTCGCTTTGTTGTGTCAATTCAAAGCTCTGGATAAGCTTCTTCCAGTACTTCTAACATGGAGACAACTGATCTCTGGGTAGAAATTGAACGTTCTGAGAGGTACTTCTGAAATTGCTTAATTTTTAGTTTTTCCTGCTTGCTAATTTTTGCGAATTTTGGTTCCGTACTTGGCGATTCGTATAAGGAGAAACTCAATTTTTTCCCAGAATTAGTTTTCACTATAATTATCTGTCTTGTTTTGATTCAATTATGTATAGAATTTTGAGAAAGACTGTTTATCTCATAGTTAAAATGAAAATGCTTATGAAGAATGCTCAGTACAAATTTTGATTGCTCTTTGTTTGTTTTGGTTTGGTGTGCATAGCTACCTCGTGTGCTCTATGTATGAAGAGGCAAAATCATTATCTTCCTCCATACTGAAAAGAATATTTGGGAACATTGATGTTTTATCCGAGGAAGTTGCTCTTGGTGATCATCAACATGATATGTTGGAATCTGCTGGCATGGTTTTAGTCCAATCCTTGCATGGAATCGGCAGGTATATTTCATGACTGTAATCAGATGATCTAATTTGACTAGTTCTTTTTCTCTTACTTCTGTTTGGAATTGGATGCTGTAAGGAACTTTTGGAGTTTAGCACACTTGTTGTAGTTTTGGCTAGGTGATAGGTATTTCTCACAAATTCCTTTTTCATGCAGGACAGTTGAGATTGTAAACGAGTTAAGAGATGTGTTTGGTGAAGTTGCGGCTATTCCTGTTCAAGTTCTTCTCACTGGGTACCGTTCTTGTTCTGTTTCCTTCACAGTATTACAGCTTAATATGCTTGAAAAAGAGGATATTTGGTTCTTTCTGCAATAGGTTTCAGAACTAGGAGTAAATGACATTCACAACCGAAGAGGCGAGTGAGATAAAAGAATCTTAACAATATACTTGAGAGGTCGCAATATTTGCTAACTTTTACTTATTAGGGGGAGGACAATACTGCTCTTTGCATGCATTAGCATAGACAAAAGTCACAGAAAGATTGTTGAAATCTAGTATTGATGTTCTTCCTTTATTTATTTCCCTTTAGAATATGCCTTCAAATATCAAATGGTTCCTACTCGGGTGTACGGGAGATTCTGGAAGAGTACATTAGCATATGGGTTTACAAAGACAACCGCTATATCCTAAATGATGCTGGAGTAAGTGCAAAAGGGTTCCATGGGAAAATATCTTTGGATATTGATGAGTTCTTAGAAGTTGTGGAGCTGTATACCTTTGGGGTTCTTGCAAAGGTTTCAGATGACGTGGGCCTAGCCATTTCATGGGTTGAGATAGCTGCATTGCCTGAGGAAAGACGACAGGTACTATCGAATCTTTTCTTGAGTTGTGCATAAACTTGTGATTGTGTTCCAACGAACTACACTCAAATCTCTGTTTCAGGGGCTTTTGAGAAGATTGCATTCCTTACTGTCTCTCAAAACAGCAAACGTTCCAGAGGCTAGTTCGTTTGAGGAAGATTATAAGGATTCTTCTCATGCTGTAGTGAATAACAAGAAGTCATTGGCTAATGAGAAGAATGATGAGATTGATTCTGTCCTGAAACTCTCTAAACAACATGAGCCTTCGTCACTTTGGTCATCCCATCCTTTAAGACTCAAGCTTGGTAATACCCAATTCAGCATGTCGAGGGGAAAGGTTGCCATAAGCCTTGTTGGATTAATCATATGTTATGCTTTGAAGAGAAAACGAGCTGCTTTCATACGGTAAGAATTCTTCCTAAGCCTGTTTCTGAACATCTGTATACTAAAATGATCAGAAGTTATGTGATGAAAAAAAATACATGGTGACTACAAAATAAGTGGTGTGTGCTTGTTTGCTTGTTTCAGGATCATTCGCAGACAAATGGAGTCTATGAAGAAAGCAATTGTAGATTTCTGGAAGCTTGCGTTTTCATACCAAGTGAATCCTCTTGCAGCTATTCAATCCATACCAACCACAACATGATGTAATTGGTGCACAATTCCCAGAGTCTAGAAGATTGGATCAAATACCTGATTTAGCATTGAAATAAAGCTGCATCCTTTTTAGTTTTCGGGCTTTATCACACCAAAGGCCACACCCTATATTAATATATTTAGTTACTCAAAATCTGTTGTATAATCATTCCATTCAGTTTTGTCTGAAAATGTCTTTCTATGTTAAACCAACACTAGCCTATGTATTGGCGCTTATTTGGATAAGACTGAAGATAATATACATACCAAAACAGTAGTATCAAATATTTTCATACATTGACTTGTCCGGTTTTTTGGGTTTTTGTTTTAAGGGAAAATAACTTCCTTAAGTCATCAGTAGCAACTCACCTCAACACCATTTCATCAAATGCGAAAAAGGATAAAGCATACCCAATATCAACACAAAAATATTGTAAGACACCAAAAACCAAATAAATTACCATTCAAGTTTCTTTGAAAACTAAAGTCTACACCAAAACCAAAACTCTAAAACCCTAAACCAGAAAATCTCATTAAGAAACTTAAGCCTTAATGATATAGTTCATCATCATCAAAAAGCCAGAAGTTGTCCTGGGAGTGGTCATATTGATCCGGAGGAATTTGGTCACCAAAACGTGGCTGGTGGCCCATAGAATTCAGGTTGGGTTCAGGAACGGTTACATTGTCCGCATCTACCAGAGTCATGTCACGTTTTCCCTTCGAATTTAGCTTTAAGAAATGCTTCTGAGCATGGCTTGCCACTTGTGTCGGGGTCCTTGTCTTCACACATTCCCTCGATATGCTCTTCCAATCTCCTTTCCCATACTTTTTTAGTCCATCCAAAAACAATCTGAAAGATATCGTTAATATTAATTAATAATCATCTATATTTTGCAAATACGTGATATATACGTTCCTCCTAGCCCAAACCAACAAAAACCCTAATTCTTCAGCCCTAGCAAGATTTAAACTTACAGTATTATACTTCCCCCAGTCAACACAAAACCCTAATTCATAATCCCTAGAAAGATACGTTACCTAGTCAATAGAAACCCTAATTCATCATTCCCAACAAGATTTAAACTGTTAAATTTGGACTTTACACAATCCACAGAAACCCTAATTCATAAGTCTTTGGCTTTACCTGTGTTCCTCTGGTGACCAAGGCCTTCCCTTCTTTCTACCCTTCTCCTTTTTTGGGGACTGACTCGCTTCCGTCAGCGACACGTAATCGTCTTCCGGGTACTTGGGCAAAGCAACCTTACCAGATTCGATCAGCTCAACATCGTAGACCAACGCGTCGTAGTAATACTTCACCTCTCTGAACGGTTTCTGCAGAAGCAGAGCGATTTCCTCCAAAAAATACGGCGAGCCCTCCGGAAATTGCACCAGAGCCGACTCAAAACGCTTGTCATCGTCCCTCGTCCACGGTGGAATAGAATCCATTATATCCAAGAAACTGAAAAAAAAATGTCAATATCGCTAAAGATCAGGAATATAATAGAAGCAACAAATAATTAATTTGCTGAGGAGATTTTAAGGAATCTGTTATTGAGGGTTTTTTCGTTTTCTATCAGATATATAGAGAGAAATAATAGGGCCTTCAATATTCTTGGGCCTTAATTTGTTTTGACATTTTTGAGTTGTTATTACGGTTATGAAGTGGCTCCGACTGTGGACGAATGAGACTCTCGTTTTTAGTAACATCACGTTTTTCTTCCTTTTATTCTTATATTAAACGGTAACTTTCTAATTTTGCTATGTTGCATACAATGTTCTTGTTTAATTTCTTTCTCTTTCATTTATTTTTCATTCATTTAGCTACCTATACCATTTTACTAAAAGTTGATGAATAATTGTCGTTAACCGCTGCAATCAGTCTCTATTCGCGTGGTTACTGTGACATTCAAACCAAATAATCGTGTTCGTTTATTGCAAACGTTAAACAAACAAGTTGTAATTAAATATTATTGACAATGGTTGAAGGAAACGAATATTATAAACAATTAAGCTAAGCCATCACCCGGAAGAAAACAATTAAACTAGGAATTTAATATGTGCTGTTAAAATTTCAATAATAAAAATTGCTGGACCAAACAGATTACATAATCTTTGGGTTAGCTAGTATCTCTCTAGACTATGCTTACGTGATTAATTTATTTTAGCCGATGCTAATGTGATCATTAATTATGAAATACAAAAAATGGAAGCTACTTTAATATAGTAGAAGTAAAGTTGACCAAAAACAAAAAAAATAATTACTCCAAAAGTTTGTCATAATTACTCCAAAAGCGATTCATTCTTTTCAGTTTCGTTTTCTTTCGGTGCTGTAAAAAAAAAACATATGGCAGAAAGTAGTAGGAGCTATGTACTTTT